>JAPYYV010000936.1:27269-40107 GCA_030522625.1 Copidosoma aretas
GTGGTGAGGGAGGGTTGGGTGGGTGGGGGGGGGGGGCGCGGGGGGGGGGGGGGGGGGGGGGGGGGGGGGGGGGGGTGGGGGGGGGGGGGGGGGGGTGCTGTGGAGTAGTGACGAGGAGCTGCGGAGGAGCAGTGTAGAGCATAAGGGAAGCTAATCTAACAAAAATTTGGGTTAACGATGACACAAAAATGAGCCAATAAGTACATGATTTAAGGAGAAACTGTGGAAGGGTCGAAAAGGCGGAAAAGGGGAGCACGGGCAGCAGGGGAGAGCAGGAGTAGGCTAAAGCTTATTTATGTTTATACAACTATATAATATAGGGTTATATACATGTGAGAGTGTGTGTGTGTGTATTTATTTACATAAATACAGATATATACACAGTTCTCTGCAAACATAAGTACATACACACATACATACCCACATACATACATACATATATTTATACACAAACCATGATACAAAGACACGATAAAACATGTGTAGAAACATACAACTATTTATACATGAATACATGCAGTCGCAGAAACAGATATATTTGCATACAAAACATCATCTTACATACGTACGTACATACGTTCTCACATGCGTACATTAATTCATACAAACATAAGCACACACTTGGAAAAACAAATCCTTGATAACAGATTTACTTTAACACATAAACATACATTTATGCGTACAGAAAATGACGCAACGTTACATTCGTACATTCGTATAGATGTATAACAAAAGGCACATCCATCCACACCTCTATAGCTAAACACATACGTTTCTTTTAATTACATTCGTAAGTATGAACATGCATGCATGAATCCATGCACATACGCATATATACTTGCGTGCATACATTTAAAGACATACTTACGGACATTTGTACAAAAATATCTGCTCACATACTAACAGACATACATACATAAATACAAAATAATATTTATACGAACATAGATACACACATACATGTACTTATATGTTAACATTGATGTAAGGAAGTATAAATCTGACTGTATGCATGCATGCAAGAATGTATACATCGATTTAGTAATATATTTATGTACTTACTTATATTTTTATATCATGCATATAAACAAATATACGTACGCACGTACATATATTAGTACAACCATGAATACATTCGTGCATGCATGCATACAGTCAGATATATACTTTCTTACATCAATATCAACATATATGTATATGTATGTATGTATATTCGTATAAATATTAGGATGTATCCATGTATTTTTATCTGTTAGTATGTGTGCAGATTTTGTTATGTTATATACATAAACACATATACGTACGTACATCCATATATTATTACATACATTTATACATGCATGCATGCATACAGTCATATATATACATCCTTACATTATTATCTCCATGTTAAAATTATATTTGCATGCATAGATTATACATAGATGCAAGCATAAATATATTTATGTATTTATTTATATGAATACATTGACATGCACAATTCAAACTAAACATCCATACGTAAATCCAAACATAGATAAGTATACAAAATTATACGTGCATACAAATTAACAATTATTTATACAGAGATACACAGTATGACACACGGAAAAACATATGTGCTTGCATGCGAGCATTATTATTCATACCTATATGCATACGTAATGACATCAATATAATCCAAAATACATACATTTATTTATTCATCCTTACATAAATACCTACATTTATATATGTCTACATGCATTATCACAAGCATACCTATAAACACACATCCATCAATCAACATGTACATAAATATGTATACAAACTTACATACATACATACATACAGTGATTTTAGTGGAGCTCTATGCACCCTTCTTTCTGCAGACGACTCTTCTCCCCTGTAGCCCCTCTCCCTGCTTACTTTCTGCTGACGTCCCCCCTCCTTGCAATCCTCCTTTAAAGTTAGGCAATAATCGGTCGTTTTTCTGTTATTTTACTCGAAGTAAGTTTTGGTTGTATCTACCATAGCACCCTTACAAACATTAAGATATTTTCACCCCTTCCCTGACGATTTTTTTCAAAACATGGTAGAATTTGTTTAATCTCTTCGATGTTTAGCAATAGTTATAACAGAATAACTCCCCTTATCACCAAAGCCTCCAATATATCTCAGCTTTACTAAGGATGATCGAATTCTTGCAAATGCCGACAAAGCCTACCTTCCCCCCTGGCTATCCTTGGATCAAAATCTTTTCGGATACGGCTGGATAATTCCAAAATCAGGCCCTCATCACTGCCCGTCTCACTTCCCTCATATCTGTACCTTTCCGAAGATGGCCAGAGTCTCACGCAGGCTGAATTGATGTCCGACCCCCCACCCCCACTGCCTCTTGACAGCCCTACTTACATCAGAGTCTTTCCAAAAACGAATAAAGTTTTTTACATCAGACTAGGCCTTCCACGCCCTCCACAACTACAAATACATTTGAATGTTTCGAAAAATGGTCCAATTCTCTCAAAAGCAGGCTAAGCCCTGCCATGAACCTTTGCAGCCAACTAACATATTTGGATATTTCCGAGAATAAAAAAAGTATTTAAATAGCAAGATAAATTTTTATGGATAGGTAGATATATATATATATATATATATATATGATATTAATGTTTGATAATAAAAATGAAAAGTTTTTGTATGATTATGACACACTTATGAGTGCATTTCTGAGTTGCTGTCATTCGTAATAATTAATTTGTATAACAGTTTGGTAAAACGTTGATGGATCAAGTAGTTTAAAGCTTATAAGATACTTTAACTAAACAAATGTGTTGGAAATTGTGACTATTATTTTTTAAATTTGTATGCTAGCGCTTTGTTTTACAGAATTTTTTGCGATCAATCCCGACTGCCGCTATGCTAAGTATTAAAACTAATTACAACACACTATGTTATCGCAGTGTGTAGCTCGTGCAGCTTACTGCGGTGAATCTCAGTCTGTCTCGTGCACTCGCAACAGCAGGCTGCCTTGCTTTCAAAGTATACAAAATGAAATAGTAATATCAATAATTTATCATAATACTTTTTTTACACTCACTTTTTTTTATGTGGACAATGACTTTGATGATCCGTACTAATAACAGTATATTGTAACTGCTTTCAAAAAAATATAATTCATCGTTAATTTGAAACTAAAAATTTTTTTTTTTTTAAATCATATTTTTGACATATTTTTTTTGTTTCTTTTAATTTGATTTTATTGAATTATTTTGCACCTATAAGAATATTATTGTATGAAGAATATTTCTTAATACGTTTTAGACAAAGTTGTGGTGTCATTTCATAAGGAACATAAATATCACCTCATTTAAATTCTACTCTGCTGTATAAAGCGTAATGTGCGTGATACGAAGCAAGAGTGTCGTGTGACTTAACCTTAGTTGCCATTAGGAACGTTTTCAACAAAAAAATGTCACCTTGCAGTCAATAACGATGAGACTATGATGTAAGAACTATTAGGTACATCATTGCGCATCTGCCAGAAGATCGAGCTGCTCATGGTGAAAGAGATATAGGTGTTCTTACGCGCATGTTACCCAAAATCAACCAGTATTGGCTCTTCCGAAAGTCAGCCATTTTAGATTATCTGCCAAATAAAAAACGTAAAATTAAGACAAACATGGCACAAATCAGGAAGATGTAGTCATTACCGAATCTCAGTTGTCTTATACCTTGTTAATCGCATACATTTCCCAAAAAACAACCCATTTTCAGACAGCTTTGACAGTAGCTAATGGAATTGTGCAAAAACAGAACAAACATAGCGCTTGTTAGAAATGCGTAGAAAAGAAAAAAATTCGGTAATCGGAACTGACACACCTTACAGTCCTTACATTATAAACGAGACTAAATAGCGAATGTCACTTTCGGGTCAAAAATAGGCACAATGAAAACATAAGCACATACAGAACCCCGCTGTTGCAGAACTGTTGAAAATGCACGTGTTGAACTATTTTCTTCCTAAATGTACGTATTTTATCATTTTTTTTCGATCCTTTTTTCAATTGTTTATCATATTCGTAACTCTTGAATTCTCTGGGGTAGAACCACAAAGTAAACTGTAATATTATTATTTAAATAGTAATACTTTGAATACTATACTTTTCTTGTAATATTTAATAGTAATTATTGTGTAAAACTGTTTTCTTTCTGCCAAACGCTGACAGTCAAAAATGTATAAATTACATGTAACTCTATATTTAATCTCTAATAAACATGTTAGATTCTGATATAAATATCGTAAATCTGCAATAAGCCAACCCTTATTATGCTTTTTGTCTGCCATGTCCTATCCGTTAACTTGAATTTTTAAATAGTAACTTCGGGTTTGTAATGAGTAACCTTAAAAACCACCGAATACACATTTTTGTCAAGATTCTGGTACTCGATCATATTTAGGTCTGCCATATTGGATGAACAATCTTAAATTTGCTCATAATGACAATGCATCTGTCATAAACAATCCAAGGGTTTATTATACAATCATTATTGTCCAATTTTATTCTGTAAATAGAGATTTATCCATTGATTTTGATCGGTAATGTAGCAGGTTTTGCTCTTTCTGAACATTTGAGGGGAGGTAAATAAAATTTAAAAAGGAAAATTTAAATCAGTCGCAAAGGATGTCTGACAGATCATCTTACTTTGAAAATAAAAAAAATGGTCCGAATCGGTAAAAAATTGTGGTCTCTAGAAACTTTTAAACAAAAATGAACTTTGTGCCTCACTGTACGACATGACGTGCTGGTGCTGATTTTGCGGGTCCTTTTACTTGCAGCTTCAATGCCATGCTGCTCGTGCTCACTCTGCGGGCTGTGACCTCTGCAGCCTAGACGATGGATAATGGGACCGATGTGGTTGAGTTTACCAAAAATGAAATATCTCCTGAACAAATAAACTAATCGTCATGATTTTTTTTAACTTACAGCTTATGTTTCCCAAAAATACAAAAAAATGTTCCAAGCCGAATTAAATTGCTTAATGAGATGGAAACAACCCTTGAACTTGAAAAAATTAGCTAATACTGGCGAAAATTTTAGATCTCTGCTCTTACTTGCCATGAATCATCAAAAACTACCGAGGTTATTGCAAAATTACCTAACGAGATACAATTTAGAGACTTAACTGTACTTGGAAGGGTGAAAATTACCCCTTCGTACATCGAAATGAAAAAATTTTAAAAGTGAAAACACTGAAATTAAGATATACTTTAGGTCCAGGACTATACAATTATATTCAAATTTAATAAAACTTAATGTATTTAATAAATCAATAATAATTCCAGGATCAAAAATTGCAAATTGTAAAAACTTCTTATAATTTTAATAAAAATAAAGAAAGACTAAATTATTAACTTTTAAAATATGTTTTGTTTTCACAAAAATTAATAGAAGCATTAGTGATTTTAATAAATAATTTATACGTCAAGCAACACTTAAACCTTAGTCATCCAATGCGCTTTAGGGCCTTCACTGTAGTTAAATAAATAAATAATTTATATCCTAAGCATTTGATTTTTAATAACCTAATAAGCTTGAATAACTGCTGTATAGGTTTTTATATATCTATTTCTATCCCAAAAAATTATTTACCAGTCACCCAGTACGCTCGGCTGTCAGCATTACATCCCTACTGACCCAATCTGCTCTGCTAGCTGATTTTTAGTTTGATGAATATAATTCATTTTGACAACAAACAGTAAACTCGTAGATGAGTTGGGAGATGTTAAATTTATCAATTTCTAATAGGTTTCACTTTTTGCACTTCTACTTACTTATAAAATTATGTCCTTTATACACAGCCAAATTTAAGTAAGTTTTAAACTATTTATAAATCAAAGTGCAGAGAGCCGAATGTTTTATTCTATGGGGATTGACTGCTTGGAATATAGATAAATGAACAATTAAACTGTAATGTAGGCAGCTGACCGTACTAAATAACTGTCGATTGATTTTGTGGGATATAAGTAGATAAATAAATTAAAAACTGATGATCAGTTATTATAGATTAGTAGGTCACCGAGGATTTACTGCTTGTGATATAGAAATATTCGTCATAATTATTTTCATCTAGTCAACAGTAAACTACTGTCTAAACATATTCTTTCTGTTAACTTAGATAAACATAATTATTCCAGTTGACACTATTCAAAAACTTATGCAATGTAAATTAATCAAAGAAAGGTTAGACAACTTTCATTTTATTGCAATTCTCCCGTCTTTTTCTGGTTTTTTAGACAAACGTTATCATACTTACAGTATTGCATTCAGATTTTTCAAAATAAATTTAACTTTTAAACTAATGCTATATAAAATATTAACGGAAACATAAATTTTTTTAGAAGTGATACATTAAGTTTTTTTCATCTTTATTAACATTAAAAGATGTTTTTGAACTTTGCATTATCCAATCTTGCAATTAATATTGATGTATAAATTACATTTATATATATTGAATTGAAAAATATTTTTCATAGTCTTAGACCTAAATTATATCTGTATTTCAGTGGTTCAGATCAAATGCATATCCCAGGAGTTAATTAGTCCACTTAACCATCTGATATCTCTTGAACGACAGGTAATAGTTGCAGACTTACTTGTAGCCTTGGTTGCTAGTAAGTTCGACCATTGAACAAGGAAAGATTGGCTTAAAATGTTAGTATGTAGTAGTGACCCCCCTTCCCTGACACAGCTTCGTAACTTTGTCGCTTCTGAGATCATCACCCTCGAGTCCCTTGCTAGCAAGCCGTTGAGTACTCGTGATAATAATTTTTCCAGAAAAACTAACAAATTCATGTCTGCTTCGCATTTATTAGTTGTTATGAACGATTCTTGTAGGTTCAGTCGACAGAATCATTGAATAACCTCTTGTGACTCTTTAAAGTCACAGGCTTGGGAGACTAAATGGCAGTATCTCCAGAAGCATTACTTGTGTGCTAATTGTTTTGGACCTTATACAAATCAAGACTTCCTGTCTGTGACTAGGTGTCAACACTGTCAACAACAGCATCATACTGTTATGCATAGAGGTGATGAATCTGCATCTGCTGATGATAGTTAATCTGATTCAGTAAAGAAGAGATAATTTTTCATCGTCTGATATTAGTTATGACGAATAATTTGAAGTGTACATTCTTATTTCTCTATAAATATTGTATGTAAATGTAGTTTTGAGTAGATTTTGATTAAATTTCTAAGCATTTCTTTAAACTAAGTAGCTCATACAAGCCATCATCCTAGCTCTTAAAGTTGGGCTACTTTTCGTGAACCTGTGCTGTTATGAGTCTGTTTGCTTGCTCTTATTAGCTAGGTTGCTTGCATGAGCCAATTTATGCTTTCTCTTTTTTAATTTGGTTGATCTTATGAACCTCTTTGAATTTTTGTTCGTAAGTTCAGGTACTCTTTCTGTAGTTTTCTTGCTTTTTCAGCTTATTTACTCTATTTAAGCGCCCAAAGTTACACTCCTTTTTGGGCTCGGTTGCTATTCGTTTTTTTTAATTCAAGTCGTTTTGTAAGTCTTATTGTTACGTGGATATTGTCACGTCATACAATCATTGCTCCCAATAAATTACGATCTCAGCACAAGAGACAGCCTGACAACCTGCTTCCTTGTAGTTTTGTAAATCTGAAGTAAAACTTGATTGACTTATAAGTTATTTTGTAATTATAATGGCCTTCCCTGCATTACACTTCCAGCTTAGGCCTTCAAAAACCTATACGAATGGTAATCCTGATGTGTATTTGTGATAAACATTGATAATCTTGATAACTTCTCTCAGTATATGGTTGCGACGTATGTTAAAGTTTATGGAGATGTCGAGTCTCTGGTCAGAGTTGTCAAGATTAAAACTGCTAACTCATTTTTTGATAGATCAATTTATAAATTGATCTTACTGGGAACAATAGCCGAGCTGGCATCAAACAATTAGATTATGTTTAATGATTTATACATAATTTCGCTGTAACCATAGTTTTATTCATTAAAACTAGTGTTTTCTTTCGTGTTTAAATTCAAAAACATGGAGCCTATTCTTTTTGTTTCTATTTAATTGGATAATGGTTTTGAGTTTATATCATTAAATAATGTTGTAAGTAGACATGTGGTCTATCGTTTATTACTACAAAAATACTACTTAAACTATATTTTCAATAATGTCAGTACAAACTCTTAGCCTTTTTTATGATGTTTAGCTTAACCCTTTCGTTTTCCATGACCTCAAGAGAACGAAGTTTTTCTTTATTTATTTTGGATTGTATCTCTTCTCTATTTGATCTATATGCGTTTTTAATTGTTGTGGATCTACTTAAGGAGAATGATGTTCTTTCTCTCTAATTGTTTTATCTTTAGCTCACTTTATATCCTACTGTTCAATTGATATCTCTGCGGTTAACTTTAATCCAGCAACCGAAGTAACTTGTTGAAAATTAAGATTATTATTTTTGAAATTTAAATGTTAGCGCTTTGTTTTCCTTATTTTTCTTGTGAATGATCGCGAGCACCTACGTGCTAAGCAATATAACTAATCACAGCACGCTATGTCATCGTAGTGTGTAGCGCGTGCAGCTTGCTCCTGCTGTGCTCAGTTCGTCTAGTGCGATGGTAACAGAAGGTCGTCTATAAATCCTGCCTACCCTTTAAACTATAGATAGTTAAGTATTAACTTCCACGATTTAGCATAATAATCATTTTCTTACGTATTTATTGTTCAGTGAGGATTCTCTTTGCACTGTGTTTAATTGATTGTTGATTGTTCAGTTTTCTCTAATACATGTGTTATTTATTTGCCTTAAGTGTTGTGTAGTGAGTAATTTATTATTCTCGTATGGTTTTGTCAAGTCAAGTTCTTCCTCTCCTCCTCCAGATCCCGCGTATGGTCACTATATAAAACATTATAAATAAAATAAAATAGTGTCATCATAAAACAAGGTTGTTTTACAAGAAAAATAAGGTTATAAATCAAAGGACACAATATTTATACAGTCGTCCTCGCTCAATGCTCTTTATAGATTTATTTTTTCCAAAACGTAAGAAACATGCCGTTTTTAATACAAAAAATCATACAAATAGTAGGTAATTATATGACTTTTTGTTGTTGTTCATGATTGAATTTCTTTTACAGAGCTTAACCCTCTATTTTATGATCAAGATCAAAATTTATTGAAATAAAAATTATGTACCTTAAAAAGTATCGTGGTCCAGAAATGTATAGTTAAAAAAATCGAAAGAAAGCGTTTTTATACTTATAAGATAATTGTATTATTATTTAAAATTTTGACTTTCCAGTTGTAATCAAGGACTGTAGAAGTGTAAAAGCTAATCTAAGCATAGAGTATTTTATTAAAGTATTGTAGTACGTCGTTTGTTAAGGTAGGATTTATTTACTTTCTTTAATGATAAAAATTATAGAGAAAATTTTTTTAATTATTACAAAATTTAATTTATAAGCAAAAAAAATGGACGTAATAAAACTGTCAGTTAGTTAAAAATCGATGCAAAATATAATACTTAATGCTAGAAAAAAAAAAGATAATATTTGTAAAAACAATCGACTTTTTTATCGTCATTTAAGAGTAAAATTGTGCTGAGAATGGTGAAAAAACATGTAAGACTTCTATTATTCGATAAATATTTCTTATTAACAATTTCGCTCTACAAAATATAATGTACTAAACAATTTCAATTATTGATCTAAGGAAAAATAGTGAACTATTGCGAAAAATGTACTGAATTATTAGTTTAAGTTAGCATATCATAATCGTTGCAAAATAATAAGTGGGTTATATTGATCCTCAAGATTTTATTATAATTTTTTTTTGATGTTTTATACATACATATACATTAGGGTGTTCGTTATTTACCAATTTAAACTTTTTTGTCATCTACTCCCTGGAATCTCTTTGTTGTATCCCAAAATGAAAATCCATAGCCTAAAAACCGAAAATGTTTAGATTTAACACGTGCCACTAGACACATCTTGTTTTCCCATCTAAATAGCATGGGATTTTTTAATTTCAACCTTGTCAGATTTTTTCGACCACTTTAAGTATGTTTTCTGGATTTTTAAATCACATCATTGAACTACGTATTATTTGGACTTGATGAATTGATTTTTCCAGCTTAAAAAGAGCAAGGTGAAAAAATTTGCTTTTTTAGATTTTTTGTTCTTTAATTCAATAAATCACAAGATTGTAATTAATTCATTGCGATGTATTTTAATAGTATAATTTTATTTTACTTTCTCATAGAGAAAGCTTTATATCGGTAAAAAGAGGTTTTCTTAAATATAGGTCAGTAATGTTTTTTATAGAACAAGGAATAAAAATACATCATTTTTGAAAAATTTCTTTTATTGTGTCGTGTGTATGTGTGTGTGTGTGTGTGTGTTAGTGTGTGTGTGTGTGTGTGTGTGTGTACATACGAAAAAAATTTGCACCTAGAGAAACCCCACTCGCCTCGATCGCCCTTCGTCCAAAGAGATTGGAAGTGTAGTGCATCGAGAATGCAAGGGCGCTGGCGTCGCTGAGCAGAACAGAAGAAACTCTTCACTGGTATTCATACTATACTCACTAGGATCGCTATGGCCCTAGTCTGGAGGTGGACTCGTTCTAAGAGTGCAGAGCCCGTTATGTACATACTTTGTGTACATAACATACTAGCATTAGTTCAGCCTAAGCTCTAAATAGCGGTGTTGTTGCAACTGGATATTTGATGCAGTACACCTCAAAATTAAAATATACCGTGTACTGTTGTGACTTGGCTACGTTTCAATCTCTATGGACGGAAGGATCTCAAACAAAACAGTGCGTTCCTATGTCCAAATTTCTTTGCGTGCATGCACGTAATAAGTCATATCTCAGAAACGCTTCTAGCGATTTTGATGATCCAGGGCTTTAATTGTTTGGTATCATATCTTTCTAGAATGTTGGAAAAAATTTCAAGTTTTATGCGTTATTAAGGTTCTTATGACGATTTTTTATGTCTGATAAGCGGTGTTTTCCTATTTTAGGAGTTGAAAAATTAATATTTGATTCTCTAGATAATAGTATTTTCTAAAGCATTAAAATAGCTCCATGATCCATTTTTAAAAATTTTCCTACATTATTCCAATTCGAGTCTATTAAAGTTGTGTTCATCATACTTTATGGTGGAGGAACGGTTGTCGGCTATTGTTTCTGTAAACATTAGATCTTATATAGAATTAATACATCTATTCTCCAAATTTTAGATTTTTTTATGCTTGCAGCAGTTAAACAATAAAAATATACTTATTCACCTTATTCAGGTATTCAAAGCAATTGTATGAACGTATAAACAAGATATTTGATATTTTTCGATCACCAAAATTATAATGCAAACTAATAGAAAAAATTCATTTTGTAAAGCGAACAACAAATTATAGTACGATTGGTAATGATTTCAATCTACTATTTGCTCATTTTTGGTATCATTTATATACTATGGCTTTAAAAAAAATCATAATTGGAAACATGTACTATAATTGAACAATGTAATTGCTGATTTTTCGTTATATTACAAATGTCAATTTGTTTGATATTGAATTTAGTAGACTGTATTGCAGGGGTGGCGTGGTTAAGATTAATGGTCGTGGTGGCTTGTCGGGATAAGCGGGTTTTAAGCCCTTTAACTTTCCTCGCATCAAGTACTGACTTGTGAGCAAGAAAATAGCGGAGACTGAACTCAATTGATCAAATTAACTATTTATTAGAATATAACAAGTATAAGCGGTTGCGGGAAAGCGACCATCTCTCTCGGCTGCGTGAGTCTGCTCGTGAGCACTGACGTGTGGCTCGAGAGCATGCGGAGCAGGATTGACTGTATATGCGGGCATACTTGAAATTTTTAGCAAAATCCTCTATTTTATTTAATTCAAACTATTCTTTTATTCGTGTTTTATGATTATCCACAGATTCAGAAATTTTTTTTCCTCAAATACTATTTTTTGTTTATTTTCAAGATGAATGGGCAGATTAACTACGCTATGGCTCCTACTGCAAATAAGATATTCTTGTAAGCGCCATGCTGCTTCCATTGGACATAAATAACGTGCATTAATATGCTAGTTAATTTCATCGTTAACTTCATTGAAGCGTTTGATTCTTTTTGTATTTTACAAAATGCTCTATCGTTTCCTTGATGAATATGATTGTACATGTATTTTATACTTTGTATTGATGCGCAGTACTCAACATTTTTATGACGATTATATTTAAACAATAAAAATTTATTGTACAGTATAACCAATAAATTATTAACTAAAACTTGCTCATTACTATTCTTTATTCTATATATATTTTGATCCAAAATATTATTTCTTCTTCTATATTCTGGATAACTATTTTTTTTTTATAGATGAACTATCACTAAACTTTTTGGAAAATTCTTTTTACAAATTTTCTCATTTTTATCTAAACGTCTCTTATCAAAATCAGGAAGAATAACAGAACAATTTTTTTTACTTGCTTATATAATGATTGAAAGTAATTGGATGAACTTTTTGATAAATAATCAAATAAACTCACCTATCGAATGTTATAAATGTTTATTAGATCATATTATCAATAGTTCATCAAATATCATACAAAATTTTGAAAAAAAAACATAAAATTGGAAATTTTGTTGTTGTACATTTAACGTATATAGGCAGACCACGATACGTGCAACAGCATTATCAAGATGCAATGGCAGTTATGAGAAAATGTGGTAGACCAGATTTATTTATAACTGTTACATGCAATCCCAAATAGAAAGAAATGAAAAATGTATTGAAAGACTTTCCTAAAAACACTTTACCAAATGA
>JAPYYV010000937.1:0-27235 GCA_030522625.1 Copidosoma aretas
CAAAAATATAGTTGAGTTCGTCTTGTACAAGTTTGATTTTCGGAGGCAGGTATGCAGCAACTATGATCGTGTGGTTGTCAAGCTGGACTCCAATGGCTTTCAGGTTAGTTGTGTTGACTGGGACTTCGGTCACATTTATTTCATTTTTGACGCAGATCATGACACCGCCGCCGGTTGTGTCAGTTTAACGATCTTTGCGATAAACATTATATCCTGGTATATCACATGTTGATTGTTTCTTTCCTTTTTTGTTAGAATCTTCAGAGGTGAATTTTGTTTCACCTACAAGCATGATATCGACCTGGTGTTCTGTAAGAAACTCTTTAAACTCACTGAGTTTTTCTTGGATGCCGTTTGCATTCCAGTGTGATATGGTTAGTCTGCTAGCGGAGGAGGTTTTACTTTTCATGGCCATAAACACGAAATAGGCCATAGACACAAAATATACTTCTTACATGAAAATTAGCGAGACTCATGATCGTTGAAGACTTCCCATCAGGCACCTGTTTACTTCCTGCCATAAAAGTGGTTTGATTAAAAGAAGTTTTAAAATTTGAACATTACATTAATTATTTTATAAGCTATATCTAGAGGCTACACATGTACTTTTTTTTACCATGACACATCGATACACACATATGTCGTAGTAGTTGATAAGAAACTCATTTTATTTTACGTGGGACGTTCTCTTAAAAATCGAACTCTTTTTTGACTCATTTATCTTCGATTTGGCTACAATTTGTTAAGTAAAATTTTTTAGGGACAAGACGCCAAAAAAAGTATCAAAGGAATTCAGTAAATATAAAAGTATGCGCACTGAAAGAGGCTAAACACCCTGAAGGAACTTTGCGAATCAATTTATTCAAAATTCATTGCAGTCCGTTACGAATTCATAGATGTAAGTTATATCTAAGAATCATAAGCGTGTACTAAGGTTCCTATTCTCTGAAAAGTATCTTTTTTAAGAAAAGTGATGTATTGAATGACCTAGTGCGAAAGAGATAGCCAAATACAACTTACATGGCTGCTATTAGGTAGCTTTTGAGAAGAACGGATGGGCGGGCCAGCATTGCGGAGAGTCGAGAGAGTAGCGCGTTGCAGGGTCTGCTGGATACGTAAGGTCTAAAGCTGCATAGCTATCACAGTGCTATAGGTATGCATGTGTATAATATAACTGATTCTGCGTTAACTTGTGTAGATTAACTTTAAAATGCTTGTAGTGAAAAAGAAGTCAGTAAAATGTACTTTAATAGCGTTTATATCCTAAATTCTGCCCATAACAAATATCTAAAACATTTCACTCCAAAGTTTATTGGTAAAAATTTATACGACATTTTGTAACAGTCAATTTTAATCGATTATATGAGAAACATGTCTACTTACAGTGCGCGTAGCTTAGCTGTTTGGGTACTTGGAGTGTTCTTAATTAGTTTTAGAAAAATCTGTAATCCAGACTTATCGATTAAAAAATAAAGTGTTGCATTCCGTGCACGTGACAAAAATTTAAAATCATTTTTTCAAACAAATGAAATATTAATGATTTTTAGATGAAACTTTGAAAGATAAACTTTTTTATCAGACAAATTCATACGCAAAGCCTGTAGCTTTCAATAAAATAATTAATTTTACTTGAGTCGTAAAATTTGTAGATTCATAGAACAGTATGTATCATGTTTGATTAATTATTGATGTAATTGATAAGTACATGTGAAAGTTACATTATTGTAATGAAATAGTTCATAAAGATAAATAAATTTTTTGTCATCATTTAAATTTCCATAATCAATAAAAAATACAAAAAATTACTCTGTAAGTGTTCCTCATAAATTCATTAATAAAAGTCTATTTTACCAAAAATGAATTTTTTTTTTTTTTTTTGAACTGTCATATATCTTAAAGATTAACCAACCTTAAATCACAATACTTTTTTATTGGATATGAGAATTTTATTTTAATTTATTCTGAATTTAATTCATATGACATAACTTGATAAGAAAATGAAGTCATGATTAACCCGTTTTGCAGTCATATGGTGATTTTACACTTAATTTGTACAATAAGCCTAAGTACAAACTAAATTATTTTATGATTGTTTTTGCTTATTGATTTTTCAATGTTTATTTCTTTATTGTCTTTTGAAAGCAAATTCTGAATATTAAGAGTCGATTTCGAGGTTATGTTTGGTACCAAAGATACAAAAAATTTTTTTTAATAGTTTAATAAATTATATTAGCATACAACACAAATCTCATCAACATTGGTCAAGGATTCACTAAGATACTAAGAATCAGACAAAATATGGTTATTTGTAAGGTCATGTTGGGCCTACTTAGATCAAAATGGCCTTCTTAGGTCCTAGTAGTAAGCCTATGAGATTTTATTACTGCCACCTTTATGGCAAACATCGATGATATTTTTTCATTTGAAAACTGATTTATCATTTCTATTCCACCACAAATTTTTTTTTTCCAAGCGTGTGTTACATTTCATTAAAAATGTCTCAGATACACGTTAAATTCTATTACTTTCTCTTAAATTGAAAAAAAATGGTAAAAATCGGTTGAGATTCAAGGAACAGGCAGATTTTTCAACCAAAAAACTGATTTTCTTTCCAATATGTGCCGTCCCTATTAAATCTGCGATTTTTTATTTTCCACTCCTGACGATAAATTTTTGTTCAGAGCCCATAATAACTGTATCAAACACCATGGAAAAGTCAAATATCTTATCATTAATCTTTCCCTACGTGGATTAAATTTCGAAATGTAAGCAATAGTGATGTTAGTAAGAAATTTGAGTGTAAATGAGAGATTACGCATAGTAGAAGAATTAGAATTAATACATAGTATGAATTTATTATTGAAGCAGAAATTATTAAGGGTGAAAAAATTGGTAGTGAAGATTTTATACCTTGAATAACATTAGAGTGAAAAAAAATCCTTTTTCAACATTTTATTGAAAAAAAAACAATTTGTGATAGTATTAGCCATTTCAATAACAATCAATAAAACTGAAGGTTGATGTTTCGATCAGATGGATATTCATTTAAATAAACATTCATTTTCTTGTGGTCAGTTATATCTATCGTTGTTTAAATGTAAAAATCCAAATAGTTATTTTATACAATTGAAATCGAGCGATAATAAGAGTGTTGAGAACATTTTTTGGAAATAAGTTTTTGGAAATGATAACAATTGAATATTTAGCAGTTACCGAAAAATGTGATAATTAAATACGTATCAAAAAATTAACTTTCATCAAAACAAAAAATTTTTTTATAAATGTTTTAGATGAATAAAATGTTATAAAAATGTGAATTCGGCCTCCTTGTCTTGGTATCATCAATCATGATGAGCATGAAAAGGACGATTAGTTATAAGTAAATGTCAATATGAATATGCATGCACGGGATTTGTAAGACGAAAAAAAAATATTATTGAAAAGACTATGATTTATTTAAAAACACTATGTTATCCACCTATTAACTATTTTTAAAACAATTGTATACAACTACTGGAACTAAGGGAATCTAAGTAAACACAAAAGAAACGTTTAAGGTGGTTCATCGCCCGTTATAGCACATATTGTGAATATTTCATCATAAATATTTATTCAAAGTTTGGAGAAGTGTCACCTAACCTGACAATAATATAGCTAGTGTTAAGGATACTGCAATTTTTTTCACAAAATTTTGTTAATAAATTCTTAACACACCGAAGCTTAAAAAAAAAGTTGAATAAATTACCTCAATCTTTTTCAATTTACATCCGATTTTTAATTTTTTGGGTTTTTTCTCTTCCTTGAACCAATTTATTGGGATAACACTACGGAAAAAATTGCAAAATCTTGGATAGGTTTCCCAGAGAATTCAATTGTTTGTATAGAAATACGAAAAATAAGTGAACAATTGAATTTTTTGGGAAACGTGTCCAAGTTTTTGCTATTTTTTCCGTGATGACTCTCAATGGATTTTTTAAGGAAGAGAATGAGCCCAAAGAATTAAAGATAAGATGTTAATTGAAAAAGATTGAAGTGATTTATTGAATTTTTTTTTTAAGCTTCGGTATGTGAAGAATTTAACAACAAAATTTTATTAAAAAAATCGCATGATATTTAGCACCAGCTATATTATTGTCAGGTTAGATGACACTTCTTATAATTTTCAATAAACATTCATTACAAAATATTCAAAATATGTGTTATGTAAGGGTGATGAGCCACTTTGAGAAGACTAACGATGTGTACGAGAGCGAGCGAACTGACTACAAGCAAAAGTTACAATAACGAGAACAGACAAACAACGTTGACTGGAACTAGCGACAAAGCCAGTACTGAGCGTCAAAATACATATACTTTACTCCCTGCAAAACGGTGCTGTACAAAATCCAGAAAATAAGTAAATATACAAGTCATAAGTAAAAAGTAAATTCAAAAATAAATTCTTCAAGCTGCAGCTTGCCCACGTTAAGGATGGCTCATTGGAGCCAATTAGTCGACCTAAAACGCATAGAAGACATAAATTGCATAATTTATAAATATACAGTTGTATCCATCTTGATTACGATTTTTTGTATCATGAAATCTAGCGACTCAATTATATTTAAAAATTTTCGCGTCAGATTACCCTAGCTAAGTTCATCTCCTTTTTATAATTACCACCCTAAACACACCCTTCTCCCTTCGCTTTTAAGTCCGCGGAGGAATTTCCATTAGCACATTTAATTAGCGTATCATCACTAGTTTTAAAATTTTTGAAATACAATTTAATCCTCACAAAATGTTCTGTAGCAACCAAGTCTGCTACAAACTCAATCTTTTTTCTACTGCAATCTTCTATAAAATTTTTCTTCGCGTCCGTAGAGAGTAAACTTTTAGACTTACTAATAAACAAAGAACTGCATACATTAGAACCAGGAGAATTATAATTGACTTTACCTGTTGTATTGTTTTTGTTGTTAATTCTAGGCTCCTTATTTAATTTCTTGTTATTATCATATTTGGTTCTTTTAATATCACTTCTATGATGCTTTCCATCATTATTCCGTTTATTATTATTTTTATCATTGTATCGATTACTATTGTTTTTATTGTTATTACCACCACCATTATCACGTTTACGACTTGAAATCATTCATATTTTTATTTTTATTTTCATCATTTGGGCAGTTCCTAGAAATATAACCCTTGTCGTTGCACTCAAAACACAACAGACCGGCCGTGGCAGTATTAGCAGTTGAAGCTGCAGTGACACCTACGCTTCCTCGACTTATCTCAGTTGTTTATACGACAAACTATTTTTTCTATCAAGCAATCGATTAAAATCCGCGATTTTTACATTAGGGACAACATTAGTAATCTTCTTTCTCGGTTTCAGGAAATGCATGTACCTTACTAACAAGTTTAAAATCTCTAACTAACTTATCACATCGTTCGCAAAATGTTGTAACAGTTTGTCTCTTTGGATCAAACCTCATTTAATGCAGTTCATGCATATTTGGTAAGCATTCAGTCTAATGTCACTTCTTATTTCTTTAATCCATTTCGGCACCAGCGAAGGGTCAGTAATATGACAGACTGGATTCTGATACTCTAAGGACAACCTTTCTAGTAGCAGGTTCAGTGCTTGTTCTTTAACTTTATTTTTTTTGTATGACATTCCAGCTAGCTTCTATCTTAGAGTCAGTCGTATGTAACAGTTTTTTATGTTTCAATTGAGAATGTAGCTGACGCTAAAACAAATAAATCTTAGTTTGATTCGTTGATAAAGAATCTAAATATCCGGTACTTTCTTTAATAACTACTTCAATCTTTAAGCTATCAGATGCATCTGATGTTGCACGTTTGACTATTAGCGGATTATCAATAGTGCCTCAACTCCAATCCATCAAAGATTTTCTGTTCTTTTTTGCAGGCGTAGAAGTAACTTTTTTTTTCTACTTGTATAGGACGACTCCTGGCCAACCTTCCCACTGGAGCCTCCATTGATCGGTAATGTTCGGCTAGGTTTTCCTCAAGCTCTGTACAGAACATCGCCTGCATTTGCTCATTCTGTTCTTTTTTTACTCTTTGGCTCTCCTGTTATTGAGTGCTTTGAAGCTGGAATCGCATAAAAATCCATAAATTAGTACAGAATTTTGTCTGGCTCAATGTATTTTTGCAGCTCCTCTATTTCTTTCCTTCTATTTCCTAAAATGTTTATCGTGTGATTGAGTCAAGTCATTTCTCTGTTCGTTATATAAGGTTATTTTATTTGATTCTATCTTCAGATTTCTATTAGCACGTATCATATCTTTTTTCAATTCATCTATCATTTTTTTAAAACTATCTTTCTTAATTTCAATATCTTCTAATCACCTATCTTTGGTGGGTATAGCTTTTTTTGCCCTCCACGTTGCATACATAGGTACTTGGTTATTAAACAACAATAAAAAACAATAGAAGGTTGTGTTTTTTAATTTACCCCAAAAGGTCAACGAATAACCAAGTACTAATGTATACTATCCCTGGTGGTGGGATTTTTAGGGTTTATCTTACTATCTAAAGAACCTTTAAACGGAATTGGCTGCTGTTTTTCCAGGATCACACAACTCGCCGTCACTTGTATCTTCTCCCAAAATAATCTCAAGTTATGAAATTTTCAGACAACGAGCCGGACGCTAGCTGTGTCCCCGGAAAGCACAAGCAAGCGCAAATACACGAACGCAATGCATACATACTACTTATAAGATGAGATACAGTAGACACTTTAGACATGCGACCGCAATAAACCGAAAGTCATTCACTAGAGCAGCATAATTCCCGTACGCTAGGACACAGCAGTTGCGAAAAATTTGTTCTTACCTAGAAATGCCACTAATTCTCCATCGACTGAGAATAGGACTCGAATATGCATACGAGTCACCAGCACCTTATTTATTTTTCTTAAACTATCTTGTGTCATTTGGCATGCATCTGGTACTATGAATTCAGAATTTTTACCAAGAACATAGCCGTCTGTTATTTTTATGTGTCCATGTGCGCTGACAAATACTAAAAAAAAAAATATTTAAATTTATACAATTCCTGTATTTTAAACAAAATACAGCTCAGAATCAAACGAGAAAAAGAGGGCGAGGGTACAATTGCTGCATCATAAGAAAAACGTGGAGACACTGATCTATATACATCTAAAAATAGCCGCTCAACAGCAGCATTCTCAAACGCAATAACCGACAGTCATGCCGAAGTATACCTATATATTACATGACAACACCCGATAACGCCTTCTCTGTTGACAGTACCGACTCTTTATACCTACAAGGAACAAAACGCGCGGTCGACTTGGCCAAACGCAAGTCAAAATCGCACGGTGTGCCTCCCCCATACATCGATTTGAGGCGTATCTTGCTGCGTCAGCTGACCATCACAGCAACATATGTCGCCCTTACCCCGACGCCGGTTCACCAACGCGAAATTAGACACGTGCCGGCTCTCGATTCCGAGAAACATAAAACACGGGTGAACTTTATCATACTATCACTTTGCTACTATCTTAAATTTTTTTCTATCTGCTCAATCACGTTACACACATAAAAAACAAGAAACACAAACAACTTAGATGTTTGAAAGCAATCATAAAAAAATACAAAATTATTTGCATTACTTACTTTTTTCAATTTTCTTTATCGCACTTTTTTCACCAGGGACTGTCTTTGATGACGACGCGGCTTCTCCGGCAGCTCCGAAGTCGTCCCTGCTGCAGCCGCAACTTTCCTGCTTCCTTGGGAACCTAAACCTCAGGCTCCTTGAAGAGGCTTTAACGTTGTCGAGTCTGCCCTCGTAGTCCGTTGCAGACAGTCTCGACTCCGCGGAGACGTAATTGAGCTGCTTTTATTCAGCCATACTACCTTCCTTCTAACGTTACACCACACAAAAGAAAGCATGAGCACGGAAAAAACACAGCGAATATCGAAGCAAAATAAAACAGGGAAGAGGAGAGAGAAAGTCGTTGAATAAAAAACACCGCGGTCAAACTCTCCGTGCATACACACTCACACTAACGAAAGGCCCAAAGCCAGTCAGTATGGATATGCACGCACGGGATTCGTAAAATACGAAAACAACAAATTATTGGAAACACTAAGATTTATTTAAAGAGATTATATTACCTGTTTCTAACAATCTTTAATACAATCATATACAACTAATGGGGCTTACAAAAAGGCAATCTAAGGAACCACAGAAAAAAAAGTTGCAGACAAGATGTTTACGGACGATCGAGAGCAAAATTATAGACTATATGCAAAAGTTACACCAACGAGAACAGTAAAACGTTTTCGATGCCGCTTAAGCAAAGTGGGGATACCATATGAAAAATGAAGATTTTTTTTAATGATAACCGCAAAGTAAATTGAAAATATATTCAAATAATATTTATTTCATAACATTTATCTCATCACTAAGTCTTGAAAAATCATCTATGGAGAGGTAGTGGGAGGCTCTCCAGGATCAGAAACATAATTTTCTACCTCTTCAACGAAGAAGCATACTGTTGGTTGCTGCGTTTGGGATCGCTACTGTTGGGCGCTTAAAAAAAATTACCACTCAGAAAACTTAGTTCGCGTAGGGGGGTGCACGGGGAGGGGGCAGGGAGATAAGTGTTAAGGAGGGGTTGTGGAGGGCTATTAAGTAAAATTCCACCCGCAAAATATGGGTAAAAATGTCGAATTTTGGTGTGAGGGCCACAGGGGGCCGTAAGGAAGCTATAAACAAATGACTGCCTCTTGAAACACGCGAATATTGAACGTATGACAACATTATTTGTACAAGGAATAGGCAAAGCCAAATTTTGATTAAATTACTATATCTATACTAGTAGTGCTTTGCGGTATGCAGGCCGACATTCTAAAAAGAGATGAGTTTTTAAATTATGTATTTTATTAAGCAATCGAATTGCATTTGACCTATTTAGTTTTACTCATGTAGTATTTAATTGACGTCTCTCTATATGTTTTTGATTCTATAGACATACAGAATACATTTAAAGAATTTAATTCTACACGTTAAAATATTTTAATTTTTGTGAAATATTTAATGTATTTATGTTAACATGTACATCGTCGTTTGAATACACTCACTGGATCTATTTTTTTTCCACGGAAAAAATGATATTTTATGCTTTAAAAATATAAATGTTTCAGGTAATACATTTGAAATACAGCTATTACAAGTTTTACATTATTTGCATTCCACATAACAAATTTTTTTTTTAAACTACATACAGATATCTTGTTTACGCGAAACGTGAGCATTCAATTTTACTCTTGTACCTTAAGTATTTGTTATTCAATTCAATAATAAATTCCTTCAAATTGTTAACAATGGCAACTTTTACATTTTAATTCAAACATTGCTATTTTTCCATCGGTGCATTACACTCTTTTATACTTCTTATGATAGACCTCAACTTTGATTTTAAAATATCAGGTAAAATTTTACACATTGTAACTCAGCTGTAAATTAAATGTATGTATAAATGTGAATAAGCATAGAGAAAACCCTTTGTATATAAGTTTGTACATACTCAAATATATCTTTTGACGCTAAAAGTATGACTCAGATCCGTCTCAACCTGCGAAGAGCCAACACCTATTGTGCTCCAAGCAGTTCCGCTAACCGCTAACACTTTTATATCCGCTATTAAACAAACGCAAATTATTTTGATTCGCTAAACCTCAAGATTAAAAAATTTATATAGCCAAGTACTTTTTTTTTCGTGAGTTTCTAAACAATTTATAAAAAAAATCCCCACGCTCGACAAGTGCTCAAATGGTCGTAACAAATCTTGGTTTCTAAAAGTTTACGTGACGTCTTCAATCAATTTAACACCTAAAGTTATTCGGTAAATAAGTCGAAATGATAATGTATGAGTCCAAGATGGATTTATTTGTATTTGTATTATTTATTACACGTATACTCATTTCTGGGCTTATACGTATCTACCTTTTTTTCTTACCTAACCAACCTACTCTTATCCCTTCTTTCCTAAACTCCTCTGATCTCCCTTTTGAATATGCGAGTCTTTCGTGCGAACCCCTAGTTAAAAATTCCCCTTGCATGACTCGGTCATCCATCTTACTTGGGTACTATTTACAGGGCGTAGCGATCGTTTCAGGCACACCCCGGCAGTTATCGGATGAACGAAAGAGTACATTCCATTAACGATCCACCTTACCGTACCGACGGTTAGAATCAATAGTAACTTTTCTGACGAGCTGGCCAAGTGTTGGCTTTTCCCGAAAGGAAGCTTCTAGAGGTCCAGAAGTCGTTCGGAAGAATCCACTAACCGGCTTGAAAATCGGATAAGGGGTTTTCTACTATCCTCGGTACTCCTCCTATCAAAAAAGCCTCGAAAAAACGATAGTGTCGCATGCGACCCTAGGGAGATGTTAAACATATATGCTAGTAATAAGTACGTGATTGAATTTTTTTATGGAACATGAAATTTGAACAAATTTAATTTTTCAAAATTTTGAAAAAGTCGTCTGCACAAGCAGTATTAAAACGCGTACCTCATGTTAAAAATATTTGCTAAAAATTCTGCACAAAAAGCGTGCAATCGATTGAATTCATAAATAGTAATAAAAATTATGTCTTCAGTAAATAAAAAATCTATACTTAATATATAAGTAGTGTACACCGAAGACCGAGCTCTCTCTACGGCCTATATAGATTTTTTTTGTTTTTGTATATAGTATAGAGGGAAGGGAAAGGGATGGGAGGCCTTCTACAAGGAGAGGGGGGTAGGGGGAAGTCGGCATTGCCTGAGTCCTGACCGGGTGTCTACGTATAGACACCAGGACTGACTCCTACACAGCTCCCGAACACGTTGCCGAAGCGTTAAGAATAACAGTTAACCGACCCACGAAATCAACAGCGAAGGCAAAACGGCGTGGCTTGAACGGTCACCCATCCAAGTACTAACCGCGTCGGACGCTGCTTAACTACGGTGATCGATGGAACTGCCACTGTACCGCTGCGCCACCGTACCGGTCAAGGCCTATATAGATGTACACTTGCCACTGTTCATATGCAAGTATGTGTATAGCTATATACATGCAGTGGATACCATGCAGAGCACGGCTATTTATAGTGTACACCGACGACCGAGAGCTCTCTCTCTCTCTGGCTTACATATACAAAATGAGCCTCAAAAATCGATCACGCTCGAAAATTTTCACTCCCCAAGCGGAAAGGTCTAGGCCCCGCATAAGATGTTTTTACATCTATTAACAATGCAAACTTTTTTCGCGTTTGTTATACATTTACAAGCAACGGGAACACCTGCACTAATTAAGACGTTATACCTGTACGATGGGCATTAACATCGAGTCTCCGAGAACGTAAACCAAAATTAGACTGCCGACGGTCGACTGCTGCACTAGTGCACTGCATGTGCGCACGCATACACATACACACACGTAATGCTCTCTGTATCCACGCGTATTTTGCTCTGTAATAATATACATATATACATACGGTGACTCCCACTTCTGCTGCTCCAGTCCTGCGCCATACCTATAAGTACTGCGCGCGCGTTCTCTCTCTCTCCGTTTTTCCGCCTTTCGTGCACCGTCGGCCCTCTCGCCGAGCACGAACGAACACATAAGCCTTACAGTATACCTATGTCGCGCGTAACGCAAAACGAGCCTCGAAAATCGATGACGCTCGGAAATTTTCACTCACCAAGCGGAAAGGTCGAGGCCCTGCATAAGATGTTTTCACATCAAAAATCTCTATAATTTTTAGACGGGATTCGAACCCCGGTCCCTCGGAATTTTTCAGACTAGGCAGCTGGCACGCTAACCGTTCATCCATCTAAACCCTTCCCAAAAAAATATATTGAGAGATAAGAATTGTTTAATTAGATGAATCTTGTTTTTCTTATATGGTAGTCAAAATAATACTGTAATGCAATTAGAAATTTTTTAAAAAGTCATTCATAAATAGTGTGATTTAGAGATTTCATTTTTAGAAACAATTATGAATCTATAGGTATTATTTTAGATTATTATAATTATACTAATACAACTGAGCATTATGAGACAAACTTTAAAATTGAAAGTTTCATTAATATTTGTAACATCCATGTTGTTCTTGAGAGTTTAAATCACATTTTTATTAATCCAAAGAGTGATATCAATTTAATATACTGAAATATACTCATGTAGCGGTAACACAGATTTCGGTTATCACGACATTTCGGACTACAATAATGCAGATGTAAACACAAAATTAAAAATATTCAAGGAACTTGTTACACGGTTACATAACTATAATGTGAAATGATAAAATGGAAAGAGAACTAAAAGTTTGGAAAAAAAAAATTTCAAAAGGCATTAAAATAAAAAAGTTTTAATTGAAAAATCATCGACTGGTTCGCAAGTATAAGTAATAAAAGATGGAAATTGTTAGTTTGTATGTTTGCAGTTTTTTATAAGAAAATCAAGATAATTACATAATTATCTGATTAGAAATTGTTTTAAATATCGTTAATACATAGAATTAATTTTAATATTATATTTTCGAAAATGAGCATTATAAATCGATTGGTCAAAGTTTAGATTAATATAAGTATTGTATTGTAATAATTTGTTCTACGTACAGAATTTATAAATTATTTTTATATTACAGTTTTCTGCACGATAATCCTATACGATAACATTACCAAAAAATCCTACGACTACGTAATTTTTATTTTCGTCTCCTGTTTGACGTATTTGCGCCACCTACCATTCCTTTACTAGCGCTGCTTTATCGAATACTTTGTCTAGAATTATTGCTAGCTTGCCTACATAGAACTCTGTAGGTCGTTTACAGAATTATGCAGGTATTCCGTCTGCCCCTGCATAATTATTGTTCCTCACTCTTCTAACCATCGACAGGACTTCGTCCCCCGTAACCCTTACATTTACGCTCTCATCCAATCTCTTACCCTCTTCCAGCGTCAACCCAGTCTCTCCGTCACTTTTGTTTCCATAATTTTCTCCCCTAGTGGTATCGTCCGGTTTCCCTACAAGATTTTGGAATGACGTAGCCAGTTTTCGTACTAATATTTGCCCCCTTTTTTTTCTTTGGTCTGGATAAATTTGCTTATTTTTTAAGCGCTGCCCATACTTGTTTCTTTTGCGTTTTAACATCTTCGTCACATTCAATTGTCCATTCTCGACCTGCTTTTTAAATAATCTTGGTTTCTTGTAACCTGCAAAATATCTTCTGTAAGTTAATCCATACGCTCTGTATTTATATCCCTTTCCCACTTCCCCATTTCATCGTTGTACTCGATACTCTTACTCTCTACTCACTTTAATAAAAATCTGTTACCTGTTATATTTGTAGTTGTTACCTCTTTGTCCCCTTTCAATTTTCTCCAAGTTTCATCCGCGGATTTTCTACTTGATTCTTCAAAGGGTCCTCGATTGCTTAGTGGTTATCGTACTAGCTTCCTAGCCTGACAGACTCGAGGCAAAACAGGTTCGATTCTCGTAGAAAAATTTTCGGGAACATCGATTCTCGGACATCATC
Organism: Copidosoma aretas; assembly: GCA_030522625.1. Classification (NCBI taxonomy): domain Eukaryota; kingdom Metazoa; phylum Arthropoda; class Insecta; order Hymenoptera; family Encyrtidae; genus Copidosoma; species Copidosoma aretas. The sequence continues at coordinate 13,564 of JAPYYV010000937.1, forward strand.
GGTGGGAAAAGTACGCATGACGCCAAAAACACATTCTACCGATTCTAGCGGACTGGGTGGGTTTCCGCTGGCAGCATGCAGTCTTGCCAATCCTCGTCGAGGGAGTCAGCAGCTCATCGACCGGGCCGATGGATCGACGCACAGTGGTCCAGAAAGCCCGAAAAATTATATAAACTCTTGCGTTTCGCGAATTTTTATCCAATTTTAATGTTTTTAGCCTTATTTTGTTCGTAAGATGATTACTACAAAGATCTAAGTCCCTCAGATGTATAACGAATTTGTATAGATCTGTTCATTATGTAGTATAGAGCCAATTAAGATAGTCAAAATACTCTGGATTCATAAAACGTTGTTAAAGTTAACCAATACGTACAAAATTCAGTATTTGGGGGTTTTTGGGGTCACTGATCGCGAATCTGATGTCGGGTGAGCAAATTTCAAGATGGCGTTTCCAAGATGGCGGACACAATTTACGAAAACTAATCGATATGTACGAAATTCAGTACTTAGGGGTTTTTGGGGCCGCTGATCGCGAATCTGAGGTCAGATTAGCAAATTTCAAGATATCGGATCCAAGATTGCAGACAAAATTTACAAAAACCACCTGATATGTACGAAATTCGGTGTATAGGGGTTCTGGGGTCGCTGATCGCGAATCTGATGTCGGATTGAAAAATTTCAAGATGGCGGATCCAAGATGGACGACAAAATTTACAAAAACTAACCGATATGTACGAAATTTGGTATTTGGGGGTTTTTGGGGTCGCTGATCCTGAATCTGAGGTCGTCAACCCTCCTGTCTAGATACAAGTTAGTAATTTTATTACTTATTTTCTTTTTCTAAATTTTTTACTTGATGGAAAAAATTAATAGATCAATGGATTTAAATAAACTACTATACAAATATCTTTTTTGGATGGTTCAAGTATTTTTTACGAAATAATTACAATAATAAAAATTTTCTTATGAAATATTTTCCTAATTTCACTATTCATTAACAGTAATTTTTTACATTTTTTTCTTTTTTATTCTTCAACTATTTTTATTCTGTCTAATTATAGTCTAAGTTATGTAAGTATGTGATCTTATACAAGATATTAACAATGTTTATAAATATGTATGTTAGTTTTAGATTATTAAAACTTTGTTTACACATAATACTTGTGAGTCGATTCCGACGTTCTCAAATATTGTTCTAGACCAATATGATAATAATATTTATAATAATTTTTCAATCAAAGTTCTCAATAGTATTCATAAAAGTTTACTACCTCATGAATTGATGTTCAAATTAGAGCAATTATTATGTTAATAGGAAATTTTATTTAAAAAATATTCTTTCTTTTCACACTTTGGCCATAAATATACTTACGTTAGCGAACATTAATATGATTTATTTTACTTTAATAAGTAATCAGTGACCCGTTGGAGGAGATTTCGAGAAAACAAGTGTAATTTTTCTCTATGTTCATTTTTGCTAGGATTGCCAACTTTGTCGGCCTTATCTAGCTTTTATTAAACGAAAATTAAACAAAATCTAATGGTTTGCAGAAGAATTTTTTGAAAAATGCACTTTTAGTAATTGTGCCAATAGTAAGCAAGAATGAAAAAAATCATCCCCGAGTGCGGTTTAAACACACGACCTTCTGTACTCCAGACAGATGCTCTCACCAACTGAGCTATCGGGGCCATGAGTTCCACGCACTGAAAGTTCTGATTTATCTCCTTCTTGTACATTATTAATATTTATTCTCCCGCAGAGGCCCTCTCTGATCAAAGACTCATATAATTTATTAGACATTATTAGCACCTTCTGAATTGACTATATAACTTTAGTAAGTAATCAGTGATCCGTTGGAGGCGATTTCGAGAAAACAAGTGTAATTTTTCTCTATGTTCATTTTTGCTAGGACCGCCAACTATGTGTCGGCCTTATCTAGCTTATATTAAACGAAAATCAAACGAAATCTAATGATTTGCGGAAGAATTTTTAAAAAAATGCACTTTCAGTAATTGTGCCAATAGTAAGCAAGAATGAAAGAAATCATCCCCGAGTGCATGAATGAGATAAATCAGAACTTTCAGTGCTTGGAACTTATGGCCCCGATAGCTCAGTTGGTGAGAGTATCTGTCCGGAGTACAGAAGGTCGTGTATTCAAACCGCACTCGGGGATGATTTTTTTTTCATTCTTGCTTACTATTGGCACAATTACTAAAAGTGCATTTTTCAAAAAATTTATCCGCAAATCATTAGATTTTGTTTGATTTTCGTTTAATAAAAGCTAGATAAGGCCGACACATAGTTGGCGATCCTAGCAAAAATAAACATAGAGAAAATTTACACTCGTTTTCCCGAGATCGCCTTCAACAGATCACTGATTACTTACTAAAGTAAAATAGTCAGATCGGAAGTCGCAAATAATGTCTTAAAAATTACTATGATTTTTTTTTTAATTTTTGAACCACATTGTGGCAGTCAGTAACGGTCAAATATACATATATATTTAAAGTATAGTATGTCACCGAATTATTTCTGGAATTAAAATAATAATGCAGAACAAGATTTACTCATGAAGTTATTGAGTAGTTGGTTTAACAAAAATTACTATATGCATTTGTGTACATATACATATACCTAAAAATTTTCTATGTACAAATATATATACATACATCCATACACATAGTATATTCAAAAAACTCTGAATAAATAATGAAAGTCAAGATATATTGTAGAATATAGTTTTTAAAAAGTATTGGACTGGTTATTTAATCGTGCTATATTTCACATACATACGAATATATATATATATATATATACATACATATATATATGTGTGTGGGGGGGGGGAGGTGTAAAAAATATATTTAAACTATGTTGAGATACTAACAGATCAATGACATTTTAGTAATAGTGTAGAAGATAGTTTCAAGAAACAGCTGGGTAGTTTCTTTGACGTAAAGTCTCCCAGACATACATAAATGAATAAATATGGTTATATACATTTATAAAAATAAGTACATGTATAGGTATGTATATGAATACACAAATATGAATACAACGTATACAAGTTATGAAACTAAATTATTACTAGATGTCGGAAAAAAATGTAAAACGAGATTTTTTAGATAAAGTTTTCTATAGATTGGTGAGATGTAAAATTCTCTGAATTTATTAATATGTATATGTGTATGGATATGTGTATGTGTTAGGATATATATTTTGTATGTTAAGATTCTTTTTATCACAAATATAAATAACACGAGCATATTTTCATCATTCAAGGTGAAAACAAGAAATTTACATATTTTTTATTGAACCATCATTTTTATTATTGTTTTGGTCTTATGCTTACGAATTTCAATTTTTGTGAAATCGATTATATAGATACATGTGTACAATATAACGTTATTCGTCCAAGGGACTCGGATTCTTATAGGTATTTATCTTACGAACAAAATAAGCCGAAAACTATTCATTGTACGTGAAAACACAGTAAGTGCATAAGTTTTACGCCTTTTCTTTTATTTGGCACTCCCACAAACAAAGTTTGGCACAAGTCGGTTAAATTTTGGGAATTTTGTCTAACATCTTGCATCAGCCATCTTGATATCAACAAATCCGATTTGTAATCAGCATCCCAAAAAGGATTTGTGTGTCTAAGTTAAAGCAAATCGGATGATTCTCGAAGATTTTGACGGCCATCTTGGATCGGCCATATAAAAATTTGCTAATCTGACATCAGATTCGCGATCAGTGACCCCAAAAACCCCCACATACCGAATTTCGTACGTATTGGTTAGTTTTTGTAAATTTTATCCGCCATTTTAGATCCGCCAACTTGAAGTTTGCTGATCCGATCTCAGATTCACGATCAGCGATCCCAAAAACCCCTACATACCGAATTTTGTACATACCGGTTAACTTTAACAACGTACTATGTATCCAGAGTATTTCGACTATCTTAATTTGCTCTATACATGCATAATAAACATATATATACGAATTCGTTATACGTCTGAGGGACTTGGATCTTTGTGGGTTATCATCTTACGAACAAAGTAAGCCCAAGAACGTTCAAATTGGATGAAAATTCGCGTGACACAAGATTTTATATAATTTTTCGTGCTTTCTGGACCACTGTGCGCCGGCGAGTCTTTTCCGGGGGGGGGGGGGGGGGGGGGCTAACACCTGGGCCGGTTCACCCAGGGAAGTCGCAATCAGCCGTGCAACTATCGGCGAGGCTGGGCTGAAAATCTACGAGTGAATTCTCTTCGCTCAAAAGTCTTATACCTGACCGGAATGTATTTCTCTCTCCCTCCTCTTCGATCTGAGGCTGTTTTAACATTACCGCGGAGGATGGTTTTAGTCGGTAGGCGCCCGTGGTGATTAGCATCACGTAGTGTAATATGACTGTAAGCCAGGGTAAATCAGACAGAACCTCCGCAGTAGTTTCGTCTACACAGAGTAGCTTCGTTTGCAATAGAGACGTCTTTAGAAGATTTCTTCCTTCCCACTATAGAAAAGAAAAAAAAAACTTCCTTATTCTAGGTCGCCTCTAACGTTCATCTGCCATTCTTTAATTCTTGTATTTAAATGGCCTCTAAAAAGTACCCAACCTTCTTTATTTATGAATTTATCTACAATCCTTGGAATTTCTTGAGCATAATTTATTTCTTTACATTGTTATATACGCTAATCGCATTGAATTATCCATCATTTATTAATTTTAAACCCCTTATAATCAAATCTATATCTCATTTTTTTACCTTGTCTTTGACTACACTATTTTGAAAATCAATCAAAACACATCCTTTAGCTCTACTATTTTTTTCTTTTTTCTTGAACTGCCGCTTTTTAGAACAAATCATATTTCTTGTTTAGTTTATTCGCCGATTAGTTTTTATTACGTTTTTCTACCCATGTGTTCTTTAATACTATGACGTTAAACTTATCAAGATAATGATTTACCTCTTTGATTTTTCTCATACCTATTATATTCCACGAAATTAATTTCCACCTAATCTTCTCCTCATTAAGAACTATACTTGTTCTTTCGAAAAAACCTGCTTATTACTCTTTCTTTTTGATCAACTAGATCACCCTTTAATTCATTCTACGCACACCATTGATTGCCGATCTTCAGTTTAAGATACCCCTTACGAACTTGTTAGCCTTTATTTTCTTTCGCCACCCTCCCTTGAATAAACTCCGAAACTTTTTTTTTCTCTTACTGTGAGGTCGTATTCTAGCCATAAAAATAATTTCTTTAAGATTCCCCTTGTTTAGCAATTTTTTACATTATTTTTTAATGATTTTTGTTCAACTAATAGACCTACAACTGCTTTTGTTCTAATTATCTGCGCTTCTACACCTAATCTATGATACAAAAGTTGTTTTGATTTTCTCATGATACCTCTTCTAACCGTTCGTATCCCTCTAACAAAGAAGTTGTTTCCTTCGCTCTTTTTTTTTTTCTCCTATCTTTACTTACTCTTACTCAAACCTTTCAAAATCTACCTCGTATTTACATCACTTGTACCGTTAACATGAAATCTATCGTTTTACAGCCCATAAAACACTTTTGCTTGGCTAGGACTTATTTCTATGTTTGTTTTAATTGTCGTTACAAATTAAAATTTTTAGTGTCGTTACTATTCATACTTTTTTCACTCACTGCTCTATTTTTTTGAGTTATTTTTCTGCCCATCATTCTCTTGAATATCAATGATCTGGTCTGCGATTCTTTTAATCAGTTCCCCCTTATAAGTGTTGATAACTTTTAGTCGGCTATCCACTTTTCCAAGCTTCTCTCGAAGCTCTTTATTTTTTTGTATAACTTTTTAAATTACGTTCGCTGTTTACCTCTCTTTCATTTCTAGCTCGCACCTTTATTTCCCCCGTTTTCAATCTTCTTTTGATTGTTAAATTTTTCCCTGCATAACCCTATTCTTTTTTAAGTCTACTACGCTATTTACATTGTTTTCTGATTTCGCTCGCCTGATAAAATATCCTCTTACCCTTATGTCAGCATTGTCGACATTGCTGCTGTTGCTGCTGCTGTTGCCTCTGCCATAGTTTGCGCCGCTACTATCGTCACTGTTGTTAATGTCGACGTATGCATCTGTCCTATGTCTTGCCTGTTTCGTAGCCTCTGTCGCTGCTGCCTGGTGTTCGTTGTCGGTACCATCTACAACTTCCGTTGTTACCAGCGCTTGCTCTGTCGCAGCTGTCTGTTGTACCTTTGGGTCCGGGTCAACCTTCCTTATCCCCGACATCTTCGTTATCGGTGTTGTTTTTGTTCTGTTACCGTTATCGTTTGACTGTTTTTCTCCATTCCAACAAATCATGTTGGTAGTGTTTTCTAGGCTCCTATCCCATTGCCTCTCAGGTACTAATTCTTTTTGTGTAGGCTTTTTTTTTCTTTGTTATTCTCATAGCTTGTCTGTCCGTTTTTCATCTTGACGCCACGCGCCGTTTGTCTTGACTTTCTCAGAACCTACTCTTAACTCTCACTTTTTTTTATACCTGGTGGTCGTTTCTTGATTCTTCTGCACTGTATCTTCATCGTCCAATTCAAGTTACACCTCACGCTTCCTGATATTGGCGAGAACAACTCCCTTCTGGCTGATGCGCCTGCTTTGAGGTACTTTTTAAGTTGTTCTACCTAGGGCTTACACAGCTTTGTCGCTGCTCTATTATTCACTTCTCTCAACCTACCTTGTTTTTATATTTTAGATGACTTTATTAATACCTCTTACCTTCTTTTTTTTCTTCTCTGTGTTAAGTTTGCTATATTTCTCTCGTTTGCTTTCCGCCATAGTGTTATTGGCTCAAGCTAACCTTTTTTTCGCTTTTCTTTACCCTCGCGATTTCACGAACTTTCGCACCTGCTATCACTTTCCTGTCTCTCTAGCTTCACCAATTTTACTTTTAATTACAGTATTTTACTATTTAAGCCTTTGGCGAGTGTAAAATACTCGCTTCAACGCGGACGCGTGTGACTTTACGTATGACTGTCAAAGCATCCCGACTCCATCTGGATAATTGTAAGTACATGAGTACAACCAGTAATTGCGCGATTAAAATTGAATTTTAAAGTTTTGTTGATATTGATAACATCTGTGTCAAAGTTGTTTTTTAAAGTTCTCATAACGTTTAAGCTAATTTATTAAATAGTTTAAATTTGGCACTCTTATTAAGCAGTAACAAGATTCAGATCATTACGATATTTTGGACTACAATAATCCAGATATGCACAAAAAACTGATAGGATTCAAGGAACCTACTGAACAGTTATATAGATACAATGTAAAATGATGTAGATGAAAAAAAACTAAAAGTTAAGAAAAAAAAATGAAAAGAAAACAATAAGAAGAAATGAGATCACAATTAAAAAATCAATTATCGGTTCAGAAGCGAAAGAAGTGATGAATTAAAATCAATTGATTAAATTTTTTTCAGTTTCATTACATAAGAATAAAACAACTGCATGAAAATCATATTTAAAATTGTTTAAAATGTTGTTAAAAAATGTAATTACTAAAAAGATTCAATTTTGAAAATAATGATTACAAATTAATTCATAATAGTTTCAATTACTGTAACTACATGAGTAAACACAATAACCATGGATCTCAAACAGAAATAGGAAGTTTTGCCTATATTTGCAACATATACGTAGAAGTTATTTATGAAGATTAAAAATTACATTTTTGGACATTCTTTCAGTGACGTTAATTATACTTTACTATTCCCAAATGAAAGAAAGTCGAAATTACGATGTAATTAACTTAAACAGTCTTAAGGTACAAATGAAATAACGAGATAAAAATTAAATCTCTTAAAAATTAAAAAAAAACCATTTTAGAAGATAATTAATAAAAAAAAAATTATTCAATCCTGAAAAAAAAATTTTAAGATACTGTTGAAAAATGATGAAACGTAATAATATGGATTGTTTGGTAAGTCTAATGGTGAAAAAGAAGAAGAAAAACATAATTAAATCTTAGTGTAAAACTATCATTGAAAATCAACTATTTTCAAGAAATATATTTCAAACGTTCCTTTTTTTATGCAGTTTTTCAGAAAAAAGAAAGAATAAAGACATATTGCACACAAAGACCAGGGAAAGGAAAAAGGAAAAGGATAAGCGGACCCCTCTGCAACCAACTCAGTGGAGCTCTTCCAGCATGCCCGAAACCTGCATATTCCTTATCATTGCATCAGTGAAGCAGATCCTAAGGAATATGAAGGTAGCTCCTCCATTGGGAAGGATTGCATGGACAGATGTTGGAATGCAGCACTAGGAGTGAGCGATTTAGCATTGACATGACGGTATCAGAAAACATGTCGAAATGGACAGGACAGAACACAAAGACAAATTATTTTACCTTCATTAAACTCATATAACGAAGATTTGAAAAAATTACTGATTGATGACAATAATTTTCAAAAACTAATTAGATAATATGATAATATATTTTCTATTACATCGTTCAATGTTTATATATTACATGAAAAAAACAAACTATTTTAAGTAAATATTGCAAGGTTAAGTTTGTCGATAATCTTAATGCTGTCAAAAAAAGATTGGAATTCAACTCAAATTTCATTAAGGAAGAATCAAAAATTTTGACAATAAATCCCATACCAATCCACTTTTACGTGGAATTAAGCTTCGTATAGTGATCGGGAAATAAGTGCACAGCAAATCTGGTTAATGGTTCCTTATTCAAATAGAGACCTAGATAGGAGCCAAGTCTGCTTCTCGCGAGCATCGGGTATAGTCTCCCCTGCCTCTCCTGACTCACCCTCCCCTAGCCTACCACTCCGTCCGAGAGGGCCCCGACTAGGGAAGGGCGGACAGACGTATAGCTATGCTATTGTACGTCACACGTCCGAAGCTGCGACGACGTCGTCCTCGACATCGATTTTTCTGTATGTTGACGGTATGTGTTTGAGTAATGTTTGTGCCCTGCTGTTTATATTGGACGCCTTTTCCCATTAAGGAGCAAAGAGGTAATCTTTTTCTGCTGATCCTTGTTTTTCCTAAGGATTATTTCGCTCTATGTATCGTGTATACAATTTTTTTTGTATGTGTCAGCGCTCTTCCCTCTTTTATAATATATATACAAATCATTTCATGTACCAAAGTTGAATTATAATTTGTATAAAGGGGTTTTTTCCCTTTACAAGTTTTTTTCGTTAAATTTTCTCCTACTGTGGACTTTGTATCCTACTTCCAGAGTTACTTGAACATAATAAATTTTTTGTATAAACATGTATAACGGTATATTTCATCAGACATATTTTCCTATCTTCGAACGTTTCTTTTATTAGTAGAAGACTATCATAATTTAGTTAGTAGTATATATAAAATAATAATTGATTAGTATGAGTAAACATTGTGAAATTAAATTTTTTAAGACTTATGTACCCGCATATGTGCCCTATTCCAGATAATGTATGTATTAAGGTAAAGTTGGTTGATGTATGTATCAAGTTACACAAGATATACATATTAAAATTATTGTCAAGGATGTTGATGGCTAAGGCGTTACTACGTCTGATCTATATTACTACGTTTTTTTTTGTTAGTATTATCACGCATCTATAGGTTTTATTGCTAGTATGTTCGTTATTTAATTATTATTATTATTAATATTTTGATCCCTATTATTATTGTTATTGTAGTCGATACTTAAATTAATCAGGAAAATTTCAGGTTTATACGTTTTTTTCCCTTTTATTAAAAATCATTAAAGAAAAATTTATGGGTATTTTTCGTGACGCATCCGAGGGCTGCAAAAATTGAAAAAACAAAAAATGTAAAGTAAAATAAAGAAAATATTATGTCATAAGTTGAAATGCAAGGTCGCAGGAGGGTATAAGTTGGTTTTATTGGCTTTGTCTGGCTATGCTTTTGACCTTTTCTCTGCCTCTTTCGTTTCCTATTTACCTTCGTGTAGGGGTCGGGTTTTTAGTGCGCATGTCATCTTCATTTTATCTACGTGTGCGATACGTTTTTCTTCGCCTTTCTGCAGTTTCACGTTATGGGTTTTATAGTCGATCCCTGTGATTTCATAGGGCTTCTGATACTGAGCGTCGTACTTGCCTTTCGATGGTTCTTTAAAAATATATACCATCTCACCTTCCATGTAAAGTATTGTGTTCAGTTTTCTGTCGTAATAGTATTTCGACCGGTATTTATTCTGTACTTGGGTCATTGTTTCTAGCGTCATCAGCTGTGTCAGCGTTTCCGTGATTTACTTCAACAGTTCCGTGTAGGTTTGCCCGCTCTTTGGCTATTTAAAACTTGATGGGAGTCTTGCGCGCTGGCCGAATACAAGTTCTTATGGCGAATAGCCAGGGCTTTTATGTTCTGAGGTATTGTATGCAAGCATCTACAGTGGCAATAACTCGTCCCATTTCTCGATTATTTCGATATATGACTTTGAATATTCGTCTTATACGTGATGCATGCGCTCTATTGCGTCATCGCATTGGGGGTGGTAGGCGGTATTCTCCATTTTGTCAATTTTTAATAAACTTGCAAATTCTTCCATTGTTTTGTTCATGAAATGGATTCCACGATCCGATAATAATTTATCTGGTGCACTGAAAGATGCCATGCATTTGTCACTTAGTGCCCTCACTGTCTCCACGGCTGTCGCTCACTGTACCGGGCGTCGCCAAGACGATATATTTCGTTAGCCAATCTTTTATAGTGAGTGTGTGTGTATTGTTCTTTGCTGAAGGCTTACTCAAACGGTCTACTCGGTGTGTCAGTAAATAGCATTGCCTGTTTCGTCTTTACGTGAACTAGCTTTTTTGTTTGGCACGTCGGACAGCCAAGCATAAACTGTCTTACGTCGGGCCTCATATTTTGCCAGTAAAAATTGTTCTTGATTCTATTACATGTTTTATCAATACTGTGTCCTGTATACTCTGTATTTATCGAGTTTTGCCGGGCTCATAAACCACTTTACTCTTCATCTGCCGTTCTATTAGGCCCGCAGTCGAGTAGCTCATATGTGTCTGACTTGGCCTTTTTTTTTCGTTATTCTCCGACTACTCACTTTTGTTTGAATCTTCGTCGTTATGTATATTATTCTCTAATGACGATAAACTATTTTTCGCGCTTCCACGCAAAGCTTGATACTGTTCGTCTTGAAGGTATACATGTTTAAATTATTTGCCTTCTTTGCCTACGAAACGTTGAGAAATCTTAAGTTTCGGTGTCGCTTAGTATATATTATCCTCGTATTTCTGGGAAAATATGAAACCGTCGCCAACTTATGACTGTGTTTAAGGACTGTTGCTGTGCCTTTGGCATCTTTGCATTTCTGTAACCATTTTGATTTTAGTAGGGCCTCTCTGAGTCCGTCTGTTGATGTTTTTAGTTCATACGAAAGTATAAGAGTATGAAAAAAGCCGCTTCTATCGAGGGGTACATCAACCACCTCGAGCTGTTTATGCGGTTCCGTGAAATCCGTTCAGAATCTTTGAGTTTTTGCGTCCGTTTCTTCATTCATTTCTATATGGTTGTCGTCTGTGCTATCCGTTGGTTCGCTTTTTCGTCGATCCGTGGTGGCGTGAAATTCCCATGCATAGATTCTAACCCCTGGTTTTCCGTCAAAATCTTGGCACTTAAATCCACAGTAACCTTCGCTTAAAAGTTGTCTATCGAATCGTCAAATATCGACTCGATTTTTCTGTTAAGCCTGCAGCTTTTTTCTGGGTGTTTTTTGTATGGTGATTCATTAACTTGCTTGTCAATGTCTTTTTTTCTGCCACTCGATTCACTACATAAAATAACTGGCCATTGAGTGTCACCCACTTATATTTTATTTTGCTTGGGCATTTCTCGGTTACTTTCTCTGTTTTTCTCTCCTTTACTTACTTTTTTTAGCTCTCCCGCAGTCGTCGTCGTATTCCCTGCGGTATGCTTGGATTTCTGCTCTCTTTTTCTTTTAGCTGCCTTTGCTGCTAGGCTTGCCTGCACCAGTTGCTAGCCCAAGTGTTATTTTCTCTCCAATTCTCTTTTCTCCTCGTCCTTCGTGGCCGATGGTGTATCGCATTGTGCTATGACTATTTCCTTGGAGGCATCATACCGTTCAAGAGTGTTAGAAAAATCAGGTAGTTTTTTATTCAATGAATCCAACTGGCGTTTACGAGTTATTTGACGCACCACTTGTGCTATATTCTGCTCTATAATCGATGTACTTGTCACTTTGACGTCATCCTGCATATTTTGTTCCATGTGCAGGTATTCTACTTTGTCGCCAGCTGGCCCTTGTGATAATATTTCTTCGCCGGTGTTGCTTCCAGCCATTGTTTGTGTTGTTTTTCTATTTTCTCTATTGTCTTCCACTATATTTTCGCGTGGTCTACCTCGTTTTCGTAATGATTTACCTACTTTGGGTGCCGTTTTTCCTGTTATCTCCTTTGTCCCAAAGCATTCCGACTCCAAGTCCGCATCGCCATGCTCGCCCGGTGTATAGTCACTTGAACTATCGTTTTCCCGGGGTTTCTTTTTCCTAACATGTCATTTGTGTCGTCAAAGTCTGATACCTCTATTTAATTTTTCCTGTCCTTTTTAATAATATATTTCTGCTTTTTTGTACGAACCTTATACATTTGTGTGAGCGGGGCACTAGTATTGACAAGTCCTTTTTTTCGTGTTCTTTCGCGAGTTCGAACAATTCTTGGCGGGGAAGTTCTAGATTTTTCTCACTTTCTTTCAAAACTGGGTTTCGACATGGGGTATCAGGCGCTTCATCAACCTTTTTTCATCTGTAAATTACGTCAAATTCGTAGCCACGTGGTTCTGCTTTTAGTCTTGTAAATCGCCGGTTTTTTTTTTTGAATGTGGAAATTTTTCAGAGGCTCGTGGTCGGTAACTACTATAAATCTCCATCCGTATAAGCATGGTCTGAATCTCTCTTTTGCATAAACTATGGCAATTAGTTCTTTATCGTACGTTGGGTAGCGAAGTTCGCTACGTTTTAGACAGCGGGATGTATATTTGCAACGGTGATTTTCACCTATTTTTCCTTGACTTAAAATTGCTTCTATGGCATAGTCCGAGGCATCTGTAGTAACTATGAATGTTCATTTATGTCTGGCGCTGTAAGTACCGGTTCTCTGCATAGCATTTCTACGAGCGTATCAAATGCTTGTTGTTGCGGTTCTTGCCATTAAAATTTGGTGCCTATGCAAATACCATTATGTCATCCATATATACCTCCATTTTATATCCTTAAAGGCCTGTCAGTGCTAATGTTAATGCGCACCCAAATGTTTGGTGAATATGTACATCCCATTGGCATGCACTTATATTGGTAGTGCTTGTCCGGACCAGAAGATACTGTTTTATGGTCATCTTTCTCGTCTATTTTGACTTGAAAAAAATCCTATTCCTAGATCTACGATGGAGATGTAGCGGGCGGACGCAAGGTCATTTAAAATATCACTCTAAAATGGTAGTGGATGGCACAAGCGAACTGTGCATTTGTTGAGCAGTCTAAAATCTGTCACAACTCTTCAACGCTTATCCCCATTCGGCACCGGGGGTTTTACGACTATACATGTTTTTTTTTTTTTTTTTTTTTTTTTTTTTTTTTTTTTTTTTTTTTTTTTTTTTTTTTTTTGTTTTTTTTTTTTCTTTTT
>JAPYYV010000938.1:0-32843 GCA_030522625.1 Copidosoma aretas
GCAAGGGTCCAGTCCTACACGGGAGAACTCTACACAAGCACTCTACACCATATGCAGCCACTATATATAGTTATAGTAATATTAGGTGTAGAGTGCTTGTGTAGAGTTGTCCCGTGTAAGACTGGACCCTTGCCAAAATTTGCATATTTTTCCCTTATTTTTACATTACTTTTGAGCATGGAAAAAAACGTGTGAGGGGGCAGGGGGGGGGGCTATTACTTACAACCCACACAAATTAACTATATAACATAGGAAGATGTGTATACATTTATTTTAAGGAATCAATATCTTGGTAGTAAGAGCTACATCTTTTCTACTCTCATGTTATTTTATTGTACTTTTGTTAATATAATGTTAATCTTAAAACATGTAGAAGGAAGAAATCGAAATAAAACTGAATTATTAATTCATATGCATTAAATTACGATTAAGTTGTGTGTGTGTGTGTGTGTGTGTGTGTGTGTGTGTGTGTGTGTGTGTGTGAGTGCGTGTGTGTGTGTATTGTGAAATAGTGTGTACACAATATTTCTTAGTGACAGTCTGTCTTGTGTGTTACTTACGCATTTACGTGTGTATGTGTGTGTGCGTGTGTGTTTTTAGAAGTGTGTGTGTATATTTGTATGTATGTGAATGCGTGTGTGTATTTCTGTGTGTGTGTGTGTGTGTAGTGCATGTGTGATATGTCTATACCCTAGAATTGCGGTCCGATAAAAACCCATAAAAAAAGGTCGAGTCATACTGTACGAAATGATGCTCCCATAGAAATTTTAATATATATCCCAACGATATAGCAACATAATTTTATTAGAACCTATGGGAAAAAACCCACAAGTTTTTTTCTTAAAATAGCGTTAATAATTTTACTCTGTAAGTCCTATAGAGAGTCTATTGGGTTTTATAGTCATATCCACTAATATAATTTCATGAGGTTATCCGAAAAGAAATTTTATGTGCGTTCATAGCAATATTGTAGGGGCTTTTAGAATACAATTTTATTGATAAAAACCTATGAATCCTTTATTGGAAAGTACTTGGTTTAACTGCTTTCAATTTTATTAGGTAACTCGTATCACATATTTATTTTATTTTATAAGTAAATGCGCGAAGTTTGATCTTGCTCTGCAAGTTACAAGTTTATGTGACCCAATTGGAATATACAGGTACAAAAACCGATATTAAACCGATTACCTAAAAAAGTCTATACGAATTTATCCGTCTCCCCTGATTAAAGATTGTTAGGAACTTATCTGCTGAAGCCAACTTATTATTTTACTTTATTCTTTAATAAGAGCAATGAATTCTATGGGAATTTATCTGCTTTAGCCAAATTATTATTCTAGTTTATTCTTAAGTAAGAGAAATGAATTCTACAGGAAGTTATCTGCTTTAGCCAAAATATTATTTCACTTTATTCATAAATACTGACAATAAATTGTATAGGAACTCAATATCTTATGCCATTTGATTGTTTCACTGTTGCCTTTTATAAAAAAAAAAAAAATCGTTTGGAAACTCTTCAGATACATCCAACTATTTCACTTTATTCTGTTATACACATTGGAACTGTACGGCTGCAGCCAATTAAATTTTCTCTGCGGTCTTTGATATGGATAAAAAATAATACGCAAACTTGTGTGTGTTATAGGCTGCGGTCACATGGCGCTCGGAGTCCGCATACGAAACCTACTTGAGCCTACAGGAAACTACGTAACTGTAGTTACGCACACCTCTCTCTCACTCCAATGGGCTGAAATAGTTCCCGTATGCAGACTCCGTGCACCATGTGACCGCACCCTAACACCATATATTATTTTACTTTTTTCTTTCAACGAAAAGGAATTTTACCGCTCTAGTATATTGATTAATTCTTTGCAGTCTTTTACACGGCTAATAAATTCTACAAGAATTTATCGTTTGCAGCCGGTACAATTTGTTACGATAGCTTTTTATATGAAAAAATATATTCGATCTGAAAGGAATAATGTAGACAAGCAAGTTTTATTTGATTTTGCTGTAGTAAGTCAATAAAATATTCAAGCAGCAATACCTTATTTTATAGAAATGTTCCTGCTTGATTTTATACGAATATCCCCCTTTGCTCATATATGAAAATATTTCTTTTTGTTACACGGACTGCACTCTCTTCTATACAGGTCATTTATTTTATGCATTAATAACTTTTTCGTACGGAAACAAAACACGCGTTCGATAATTCATAGAAACGGTATTCATATAAAGGTCCGTTGGTTTAAACTAAATTACCCGAGAAAACTGCAAACAGCCATTGGAAAGGCACATTTATGTCTGTCCTTCGCGAGTATTGAAAACCAAGCTTCAGTTCTACTCTTCACTCTCTTCTCTCCTTTTCTGATGTAACCTATACAAGTATAACACTACTGCTATGCTCAGACGACCGCGACATTTTCTTGTTTCCTTTGTATATAATAATTTATAAGTTTGCCTGCGTAATCCGGCCGAATCGAGTGCATCACCCGAGTGATCTCAGTTTTTCATGACGCAGTACACGAGCTCTTTCGTTTTTAATTTTTTCATCATGTTTATTAATCGTGCGTTTTTACTGTTAAAGTCGAAAAAAAAGTTATTTTATGTGTGTACAAACGGTGTATATAGACTGCAGTTATTGCTATTGTGCAGTACAGGAGTACATCAGTATATCAATTACCAGGTCGGAAATCAAGTATTTAAATGCACGTGGGTGTCATATTTCTGTTGTTCAAAGGTTTCAGTAAATGGGATTGATTTTTGGTGGGTTGCATTGTCGCTATAGTCTAATTAACGTGGCAGCCAGTGCTTGGTCTTAAATAACAAAGTAAGTATTGTTTTCAATACAATTCAGGAACTTATTTCAAAAAACTCTAGCACACCACATTCATTTTATGTGATTTTTTTTAGAAAATATGTTTGTGTATGTTAAACAAGATAATGGACGATTTAAAATCGTACAAGATATTCATGTCCTTAATTTTGATCCCTTCAACTACAACAAATTAAAAAAGTACAAGATACGAAAGGACGGTGCTATGTATGATGCTCTTGTGGTATTTGTTGAAGGTACGTTACATTTTTTGGCATTTTCCAACAAAAACTGTACATATCACATCATTATCGATACTTTCTTAGCCACACTTAAAGACTTAAACGAAAGAATCATCAACACTAGAGCAGTCGTACCACCTAAATCTCTGCTGTTATCTGCCTCCGATATATCTGATGTTGAGAAATCTTCTACTCTACCAAAATCTATCAATCCAAAGGCGGAGAAACATGATTTGGTTCAGCGAAAAACTTTCAGCTTTAAAAAAGAAGCAGGTAACATTTTATCTTTCAACTTATATATACACTGTAGTCCCGTTTATCTTTATAAATGGACGTAACATGCTGTACCATAGTAGTTTTTGCCATCGTATCAACTATTTTTTTGGTTCCTTCAAGCAACATATATTTGTTTTGTTCGAAGGAGAAATTTTTAAATCTTATTTACAATTTTGCCTGAATATGAAGTGTAGTTGTTTCTCACTTATGCATTATGCATTTTAGTACTGTTCTTAGTGAATATACACATGTCCTAGTCAGGGGGAAAAATTATTACTGTACTTCCTTCCACTAGTCAAACCAAATTCGTTCAATGATTGCTTTTTTTAAATACTCGCTTGCATAACTTTTCCTATTACATGTATATCAATTCAATGTTTACATATAGTCACTTGCACCCAGTGTTACAAGACTACCGTTAACCTACAACAAAAAATTTATAAAACACATACTGAGTGCATGTCAGGTTGGCTTACACTTGTACTTTTAACTTGCTGAAGTTTACAATGACTCAAAAATACACCTAGTTGTCAAAACACATCGATCATGGGAGTTGCATTATTCTCATTTGTTATTGTTTATACTAATGCACTTTCCTACACATACAAATATTGATTCCGCCAATACCAGACAGTGACTAATTGGGTAACATATACTGGCCTGATCGCGGGCGTAAAAAATTTTATAATAGAATATATTACTAAATAAATAAGATAACCTTAATCCCGAACTTTTTAACCCGGTAGCCCGGGGGACAGCGAGTAAACAATTTATTTATATAGAATATAAATAAATAAATAAAAAGTTAACCTAAATCCCAAGCTTTTTAACCCGGTCGCCCGGGGGTTAGCGAGTAAACAATTTAATAATATAATATATTACTAAATAAATAACAAGATAATCTAAATCCAAAGCTGTCAAATCCTGGTAGTCCGGGAAACAGCGTGTAAACAATTTAATAATATAATCTACTACTAAATAAATAACAAGATAACCTAAATCCCAAGCTTTTTAACCTGGTAGCCCGGGGGACAGCAAGTAAACAATTAAATAACATAATATATTACTAAATAAATAACATGATAACCTAAATTCTAAGTTTTTTAACCCAGTAGCCTTGGGGAAAGCAAGATATTAGTATATAATTTAAACTGAATATGTGGGTGATTTTTGCGTAACTTGCTTAGATGGAGTCCAGGGCTTGTTCACCTGCATGAAAATAAATTTGTACAATGTAGAAGTGAAAGTATTTGTAAAATGTTGCAAGATTTCTTTTTATGTAGTCCTAATCCGATGCATTAGCTCTTCCAGGATAGAAATCGTGAAATAAGAGCCAAAATGTCAGGTCCAACCATTGTTTTAAACTCTAAACGTATAATAAATAGCAACGTTTTTAGGGTATCTTGTTATTTATTTAGTAATATATTATAATATTAAATTGTTTACTCGCTGTCTCCTGGGTTACTGGGTTAAAAAGCTTGGGACTTAGGTTACTTGGTTTTCGAGGTTTTACCCATATAGCTTATTTGAATTTTCCCGCAAGTTTTGCAGTCACATTTGAGAGCGCTCTGCGGAACCGACTATCTTGAGTCTAGGGACTCTAGAAATTTGATCTGATGTCGATTCTCGATACTTTCGATAGACTAGACCCTAAACGATCGTCACTTCTCTCCAATATATATAGCATAGTTGAAAAAAGTTGATCTGCCCCCATGCCTGGTGTAATATCAGGACTTTCGAGCGCTTAATGTATTGTAGACGATGGAAAATACAAATCTACTTACTTAGAACGTAAATAAGCGCGTAACCCCTGAGAATGAAAATAGCAGATGAAAACATAGTTATCCTTCGCGTTAATTGTAAAATCAAAGAGTCATACCACAATTCGCAATGAGGAAATGTAGACGCCACCAATACTAGTAACATAACCTTGATTTCGTGGCGGGGAACATGTGGTGAAGCAACGAGTCCGAAGTTTCGAGCGCTCGCCCAAGGCATTTTCAAAAAATTAAAAAAAAAAAAAATTTACTAGAACGTTTAATATGGCACAAAAATGACTTCAGAATACAAAATAAACAAAAAAAAATACACTCTGAACGATATTATACCATTGTAGCTCTATAACTGACTGTAAAGTGCCAATTTTGCGGACATAACCATTTTTTCAATAATTTTTTACCATACAAAAATGTAACATCTTTCCCTCTAATTTTTTTAACGTAGTTATATAACGATACCTTTAATAATATGGCACGATCTTAGCTTAATTACTGCTAAGTAAAAATTTTACCACGCCCGAGAACGCCGATTTTTAACGAAAATGGGACTCATAATTTATCTATTCTATTAATAACTTTGAAAATATTGATTGAATTTGGACAAAACTTTTTGTTCGACACTTTTGAAGAATAACAAGGAATATGTTCACTTTGCGAATAATTTATTCTCAAGGAAAATTGTTTGACATACCAAAAATACCGATTTTTCGGTGATAACAATGATTTTCACGCTGAACGAATATGGGTAGATACAATTTTTACTTGGCTTTTTCAATAGCCGCTTATAGAAGTAATAATACATCGTTTTGCTACTTTTTTTCTCACCCAATAAAACCCAATAGAGTATATTAGTGCATAAGAAATATTGACTTATTTCCTATAAAATCCCATAAAAGGTACCAACCATTAATAATGCCACATTTCTGCGTCATACGATCTGTACATTTCCCTATCAAGCTCCATTAAATCTTTATACGGTTCTCCCCATAAGTACCATAATATAATGTATTTCTATTGGAATTTATCTGAAATTACGGGTGCAAATACCTACTACAATCATGTAAGTTATACTTTCTATGGGTTTTTATCGGACCGCAATTCTAGGGTAGGAAATGTGTGTGTAATGCTGTGTGGTTTGGATGTGAAGTATGCGTATGAAGTGTGTGTATTGTGTATGCGTGCATGTATAGTGTAACATCGTCTGGATGTGTAGGAAGGTGTGTATGTCGCGTACAAGTGGAATTTGTGTTCATATACAATATTATATGTGCTATCACAGTGCTATTACATGGATTTGTCACATCATCATGAAGAAAAGAAAAATGACGTCAGAGGCAGTCAGTCAGGGGTTCCTAGTAGTAACCTAAATAATAAAGAAACGAACAAAAAACGCAGGTTTTAGCATGTCAGTAAGGAATATGTGAGGAGTTAGTGACGTTTGCGATATTACTATTATTGTTGTACTGTAACACTTCTATGTATACACTTTGCAGTACTTTATATCTTCAGGGCTAGCCAAACAACGTTGCATTTAAATATTCAGTAAACTATTCTCAGAAAATAATTATTTTCTCCATGTTTTTTATTATATACTAGACTTGTCCAGCCTTCCTTTTCACTTTCCACCACGTCCATAAATCTTTTACCAATATACTCAAGCACAACCCTGCTTGGAGCTGTATCGCTACCCGGATGCTAAGCGTCGGATGATAATCAGCTGAGAATCATCTGATGATTTGGCATGATATTTATTTAATGATAATCATGTGAAAATTTCGTAAATATCAAGTGAATATCAGGTGAATCCATGCCAAACCGTCAGGTGATTATCAGCTGATCATTATCTGACGCTCAACAACCGGGTAGCGATACAGCTCTGAGCGAGGTTGTGTTTTAGTATTTAGCCTAATGATTCAGAAAAGTAATTAGAAGTAAAGGTGAAGGTTAGAGATATACTGCACAAGAAAAAAGTTCAATACCACTATGATTTTAGAGAGTACTTGTTTGAACATTTAAACGCAACGTTGTGTGGCTAGCCCTAATAAATATATAGTATGGCGTAGTGTAAATATAGGACTAATACAGTACCTCAATAAAGGCTCCCTCGCAAGCTTTGCTTGCTTGCTCTCTAATGTAATTGTTTACATGATATTTTATAATTTTTCTCAGTAATCAATCCTTGCCGCGGAAAAAGCAAGAGGCTTCAATCTAAAGTTTTTTATTTACTCCATTATTCGCAGAGCGACTATCACTATACCCGTAAAACGATCTTTGAAACCAGGTGTATTGTAACCCTTTTATAGTAAAATTTGACATTCGAAATAGTGAATTTTTCCACTATAATTCTAAAAGAGTCAATTTTTAAGCCACTCTAATTGGGAGTACTATATATTTACCATTTTCAAAATGTTACTAAGTTACGTATACTTCCGAAATTAGGAAAAAAAATAAAAAATTCAAAAGAGTGATTTGAAAGACGACTTATTTTGAGCTAGTGAGTTAAAAAAGATCCATATGAAAGATTCCTCTTTCAAAACATTTCTATAGACACGCGAAAATTATGGGGTTCATTTAAAAAAATCTGTTTGTGGCTCCATTAGTGTGAATTTTTATCAACCTGTGGTGCAGTAGTCTACTAGATTCATTTTTTTCTTTACAAATTCAGAAAGGCTCGTTGACCATCACAGCATTTTCTCAGGTATTGCTGCTGAAGAGGAAACTGTATTCAGCCATACACCAGGACATGCATGGGTTATGCAGACAATCAAAACACCATTAACTGGGGAACCAGGGCATTTTAATTCTACTTTGGACTGGAAAAAACGCTAACTGACTCGAACGAAAGATTCTGGTGCATATACTGTGACCTCAAAAAAGTTAGTCTATACGAGCTCTGGATCGTAATTTTTTAGGCTGTACTTCCGAATACTGTCTGCTAGCGATCGAGCTGAAAGACAGTGTACCCATGTTCATCGAGGTGCTTATCACGAATGTAATGGCCCTAATAACCGCAACCCTTTTGTAAATGTGAGCTAGGATATTCACGTAGACATCCACATGGAAATCCACGTGGATCAACATAGATACAGATTTTCACGTAAATTTTTACATGGAATAGATTGCTTCAAAGTTGAAACAAAAAAATTACGCGACAATATAAAATTGTTTTGTGTGAGCTCACAAAATCGTATCATCTAGAAAAAATTGTTACTCATTTAAAAATGAAATCTAAAAAAGTACGTTGGGATGCGGTACCGAGACTTGAACCTTGGATGTTGAGATTCAAAGTTGAGTATCTTACCCACTTGGCCAGAGTGGAAATGATACAAGGAAAAGAATTATCGTCCTTATAGCTTACAGCTGCCAATAGTATTTGTTTCCAAATTTTTTCCTTTAATCTCACGTTTACAGATTATTTAGGATATTATAATAAAAATTTATTATGTTGTTATTTTTAATAATTATACACGCTTTTATTTAACATATAGTCCAGGGGCTGAGTATGATCTTGCGTTCAACGATAAAGTATCACTCGACCTGTCAATAATATAGCTAGCGCTAAATATCATGCAATTTTTTTCATGAAATTTTGCTGTTAAATCTTTCAGATACCAAAGCTTGAAAAAAAATTCATAAAATTACTTGAATCTTTTTCAATTCTTATCTAATTTTAAACTTTTTATGCTTGTTTTCTTCCTTAAACAAATTTATTCGGAGTCATAACAGAAAAAATTGGAAACACTTGGATACGTTTCCTGAAAAATTCAATTGTTCACTTATTTTTTGTATTTCTGTGTTAACAACTGAATTTTCTTGAAATCCTATCAAAGTATTTGCAACTTTTTCCGTGCAAATTCATAAAATTACTTGAATCTTTTTATTTTTAAATTAAAAAAGATTCAAATAATTTTATAAATTTTTCTTCAAGCTTTGGTATCTAAAAGATTTAACAACAAAATTTCATGAAAAAAATTGCATGATATTTAGCGCTAGCTATATTATTGACAGTTCGAGTGATACTTTTTACAACTGTGCAATAAACATTTGTACTACAATATTCAAAATATTTGCTACATAGGGCTGATACACCACCTTAAAAGTTAGTGATAAAGACGGAATTTCGTACGTTTAAAAATACATAACTTTTTTCGAATGCATGTATCGAAAAATTAACATGATAACTTACTTTTTTAGATACGCCAGTTTACAAAAAAAAAAATATTTACAGCGCCAAGAATACTGTTTTTTTTATTTGTTTAAACATATGCTGTTCAAACGAATTTTCTGACTTGTACACAAAAACTATCAGTAAATGTATATTGTACACCGAAGTTACATAAAAATCACATCATTTTGTGAGACGATACCCTGCTGAACGCGAGATCATACTCAGTCCCTGGACTATATGTTAAATAAAAGCCTGTATGATTATTAAAAAATAACAAATTAATAAATTTTTATTATAATATCCTAAATAATCTATAAACGTGAGATGTAACGAAAAAATTTGGAAACAAATCCTATTGGCAGCTGTAAACTATAAGGACAAAAATTATTTTCCTTGGATCATTTCCACTCTGGCCAAGCGGGTAAGATACTCGACTTTGAATCTCAACATCTAAGGTTCAAATCTCGGTGCCGCATGCCAACGTACTTTTTAAAATTTTTTTTAAATGAGTAATTTTTTTTTGTAGATGATACGATTTTGTTTGCTTACACAAAATAATTTTGGATTGTCACGAAATTTTATTTTTTTTATTTTGAAGCAATCTTTTCCATGTAAAAATCCACGTGGATTTATACGTGGATATCGACGTGGATATCCTAGCTCGTATTTACAATAGGGAAAATACCGTAAAGGTGCAATATTTATTCAGTCGTTGTGATGTCAAAATACTGTGTGTCACTGATCGAGTTGAAAATTAGAATTTGTATTTTTTTCGGGGTATTGATTACGACTATTACGGTCCCAATTACCGAAAAAAGACTGTAAAGGTGCAATATTCAAACAGTTGTTCTGACGTTAAAATACCGTCTGCTATGGATCGTGCTAAAAATTATAATTTGTATGTTTATCGAGGTGCTGATCACGAATATGACAGTTAAAATTGCCACAAATGCTCAGAAATAGGTTTAAAGTAATGTTATCTATTTCCATGCAGTAATCAAGACCCTCGCGTTTTATAAGTTGATGAAGTATTGACACCCCTTTGGTACGAGAGCTCTGCTTTCGTGGAATCTGAGCTCGTACTTAGCTGTAGGAACGGTTATTATCTCATAAACTAGTTTCAATGCTGAGAAATCCATACGCAAAGAATTCGATGTACAAGCAGTTGCCAACATTGGGCCACTACGCGTGTACTGTGGGTCACGTGTCCACGGTCCCAATGTGTTAGGACAGAGCCCCCAATGGAAGATTAGAGGGGCGGCGTGTTCTGCCGCGAGAGACCCGCTAGTCTTCACCGCCCCCCTATCATACGTTGTCAGCAGACATTCGAATTCTCGCAGTACTTCAAAAATTTAACATTTTGAGATTTTTACGTCAATTTTCATACGAAGAAGCATACAATTTAAAGGGCTGCTTTGTCATAAAATTATTGAACAAACTACTTTTAGGACTACTTGCGAGCACTGGGCAATTTTTTTACGGCCCAATTCGTAAGCAGCGAACTGAAATACATAAGAATTCTAATCATCAGCTTAATCAGTAGCACATCGTACTTTGACGTCACTTAGACTGTTTGAACACATTTACGGTCATTTGCGGTCAACAGGACAATTATATTCGTGATCAGCACTTAAAAACAAAATAACTTTAAAAACATATTCTTTTTCAGGTATTTAGCAATATCTTAAAAACAAAGGGTGTTAGCGGAAAAAGTTTCGACTTACAGTGGTTCCGCGGATGATTGGACGTAGAAATAATGTATGAAAACATTTGCTTCTATGTCAGAAGACAAAAAATCGAAACTACTATTTAACAAATCTGAAAATCATTATGATTCTACAAGATAATAATGTAACATTGGTATTACTATTGTAAACGAAATGCGCTAGGTCCGGTCGTCCAAAAATGATATATCAACCAGTTGCAAAATATTCAAGTTGAAACTATGACATGCTGTCACTTGCGTCGCTGCAGATAGATCTCGATAAAACAAATTAGACTCACTAGTTAATAACATGATTGTTGGACACACTAATTTTTCAAAATTTGTTTGATGTAATTTTTTTTGTAATCAACAAAAAACTATTTTCTGTGTATTGTTACTTTGCCAATTTGCATCTAAAAGGTTTGCAATAAAGTGCATTCTATTGCACTGATTATTTCAATAATTTGAAGATAAAATCTTTTATTGTACGATTAACAGAAGCCAGGATACTTTTACTTTTACTTTTTTACTCGCAGCGGCTGTTCTAAATACTTTTTTGATCTTGGATACGGCCCAACTTCTTCTTGAATGTTTACTTTACAGCATGAAATTTTTTGCCGGTCAATCCTTTAATCAATCCTTTTGTCATAAAAAATAGATAATACTTGTGAAAAATCGTGAATGGGCCGCCGTCCCCGCGGATGACCGTTTGCAGCCAGCGGCGAGTCGAGCACGCCTAAGGCGCCCAAAGCGGCCCAAAAGACAGTAGACAGTCAGTCGATACTGCTTACAGATATTTGGTTGCATAATGAAACTCTTGTTGATAAAACCATCTAGGTATATGCTTTTAATTCATATTCTCGTAATTTTTTCTTAGCTTTACAATGGTGGTTATTGTATTCTTGTACAATGAGTAGAAGTGACTTTTTCAGCATTACAGCTCTACAGCTTGTACCAAACACCTATTTGATCAAGTAATCATACATTTTTCATGTTTTTGCACACCACACGAATATAAAACCGAAATTGAACCATTTCTCCGCTTAAAAAAGTATATAGAGCTGTAATGTATAAAAACGAGTATGTTACTGTCACTTGTACTCAACATACAACAAAACAAATAGCACCATCATAAAGGTGAGGGAAAATTATAAAAGAATACTTAAAAAAGAACATCTGTAGATAGTCTTAATAACGAGTAATTAATGATGCAATTAAATATCTAGCAGCAGTGCTGACGGACTGCTTACCAATCTTCGGGCCGCTTCAGACGCCTTCAGCGTGCCCGGCTTGCCGCTGGCTGCGGATGCTTATCAGCAGCATCCCAAACATGATGTTTTACATGTATTACCTATTATTCATGACGAAAGGCTTGGCTTGTAAATTTTATTGATCTCTTCTTTTAACGTCAGAATGGTGAAAAAAAAAATGTGTTAAATATTTTTGGATTATGTACTTTACAAATCTATAAAATTTTTGCATACATGTTCTAAAATTGGATCTTCTTTTTATCATTAAGTATTGCAGCAGGGATAAAGTTTCGGTTATGAAGCAATATAGGATTCGTTAAGTTTATTGGTGAACCATAAAATAGTGTCGGATTCGGTATTTCGAAAAAGTGTATCGTACACTGGCAGAAAATGTAACTTAAAGATTTGAATAATTTCGAACGTGATAGGTGTTAAAATTTCTACATATATGTAGAAAAAAAAAATTATTCTAATTAACTCAAAATTAAGTATGTCAAAAGGTTACGTTATTATTGTTGATCGTTTAAAACCTTGTATTTTCTCCGCTACGAAATTCCATAAACATGTGTAAAATATAGTATTAGTTATGCTTAGATTGCATCTTCAAAAACAGTCAGATGAGATACAAAATGCAAGGAGCACAATAGAGATAAATACTCTCAATTTTATTGGCAAATGTGTACAATTATCAAAATTTCTAATTTTTGGTAACAAATTTTATTTTTGACGTCGGCATTACTGATATAATCTTATGTATGTTCAGAATGGAGTCCCAAATTAATACGAAATGCTTATTTTTTGAACGCACTAGGATAAATACGTTCTTCTACATTGAAATAGTCACCCTGGAATTTTTCAGTTATTTCAATTATCATTTACCGGTCGCTCCTAGTCTATGAATAAAAATCAGTGGCTATTTAACTTATCGATTACGAAAATATGCTGTCAATTATTTACACATCCAAAATAAGCCATTCTCCATTTTGATGAATTTTAAGCTGCAAAATCTGGAAAAATTATTATGTATAAGCTATCTATGTGTAATCTAACTGAAATTTGCAAAAAACGTTGAAGAAATTCTGAAAACTTGCGTTTTTTTACATAATTCTTCAAAATCAATCAACATCTTTATCAGAATTAGTATAACATGTTAGTTTATATTTAAGCTAAAAAAAATATACTTTGGATTTAATTTTTATATAAGTCGAACGGTGTTGATGTTTAAAAGTTATCAGGGCTTAAATTTACCCAAAATAAATGAAATAAAATTAAAGTCAAATAAATTAATATAAATATCTTTTCTTTTCAAAGAAACGTAATTTACTTATTGTATAAAGTATTTTATCAAAATACAATGCATTTTAAAATAACTTTAGTATAGAAATATTAATTGCAGATATAATTATGCAGATAACGATTCAACGCAACTAAATTCTTATTGCATACAATTAATTTATTTACATTACTTTAAACCCTCAACACCGATTTTCTTTGATGCTGAAAGTGTTTCTCATCAAATTAAACACTAGAATAAGCACTTCTTCTGCTGCTCATTATTGGTTATTAAATCCGGCACATGCTACACCTGCCTCTGCTAGATCATTGACTACAGGAATTGTTATTATGATTTTCTGTGTTTTTATATACTCAATATTAAAATTACATGTTTGAGGATCAAATCCCAAAAACCTGCACTTATTCTTGTATGCAAGAATAATTTTTTACTTTTTAAAGTAATCAAATCAACATCTGCATTTTTACTTGACTTTCAAGCAATTGGTATCTTCG
Organism: Copidosoma aretas; assembly: GCA_030522625.1. Classification (NCBI taxonomy): domain Eukaryota; kingdom Metazoa; phylum Arthropoda; class Insecta; order Hymenoptera; family Encyrtidae; genus Copidosoma; species Copidosoma aretas. The sequence goes on from JAPYYV010000938.1 coordinate 14,023, forward strand.
AGCATTCGGTGATTAACTAATTTTACGTAAATTCTGAATCATCAATTTTTTTTCATCAACTGATATGCAGTATGAAAAAAGCTAAGCAGCTTAACGTTTTGTGTAAATACCATGAGTGTAATGAAAATGTATTAGAAGCTATTTGACAAATCGAAAAATCAATATTTATGTACAGGAAAATTTCTTTGATCATTTAAAGATTATTAAGCTGGGCTAGGGTAAGACATGGTGAAGTGAATAACTATTTGATGTATAATTGGAGAACAAAAGTATTAAACTGTCAAAGTGACGTTGATTCATTCTTTGTAAGATTCCAATGTTTCAAAACAATATAAATTTTGAAATGCCTTTAATCACCAAAAATTCTGATTTTTCAATAAACAAATAAAAATGTTATTTAAAAAAAACCCGCAACCAAGGACTGTATTTTCGCCAATCGTATGCTTAGAGGTTTGCAATAAAACGCATTCAATCGCGCTAATTTTCAATAATAAATTAAAAAAAAAATTCTATCGTAGTACCAATAGATACTGAAATACGGTACTTTTGGTTTTTTTCCGTATAGCGTCCATCCTAAGTACTTTTATAACTTCGTACTCAGTCAGGACCTTCTTGAATGTTTACTTTATAGCAGGAATGTTTTTCCGAGTCCATTTGATCAACCCTTATATCAGAAACAACTGTTACAATTACAAAAAATTTGAGCTTGTAACGCGGCAGTTCAGCATCTGTAGCCAGCAGCGCGCCGCGCATGCGCAGTTACCGATTCCGTGGCCTCGCAGTGCTTATCGATGCTACTGCCGGAACTTTAGTTAATTAATTTGTTACGCAGAACAATAACACCTACGAGCGTGCGGTTAGGCTTATTTCTACGTATTTTTTCCTCAGCTTCATTATGGTGCCCTTGTTTTACCATATTCTCTTTCTGAGGCCCAGAAAAATGCATTTTTTGTACAAAATTCGTGAAAACTACAGTTTTAAGCGCATTTTCTCGCAGGTCAGTATTAAAATTTAATGTTTGTCGATGAACACAAGTTTTAGTTATATTTAAAAAAACATAAAAAAGAGCCTTAAAAAATAATTTTTCAATGAAAACCAACTTTTCCGACCTAGCTCGATGTCAAGACTTGAGGATGTTGTTCTTTGCATTTTTTTGTAATTTTAAACCCGAATTCGTATTGCTGGAAAACACCACCACGCTCGGCACCACTAGTACCCTGCTTTAAATGTGGCTTGAATAACAAGCTCGATCATATGATGACGAGAAGCCAATCAAAAAAGCTCTTCGTTTATTTTTTTTTTTTTTTAGTAAAGTACAAGCTCCATTGCGAATTCCATTCTTACTTGCCCTTTTATCAAAACACATACTTATCACATTATTAGTTGGTTTTCATTCATCTAATAATCGAAATACCGCATTTGCTTAGGCAGCACCTGCTCCTGCAGTTATGATTGATTTGCTAGGGGGTTTATTTGCGTTATTACTAGTTAACTTTATGGCTAAATGATCGACATTTGCTTTAAATTTGGAATAAACTATCAGTTTGCTATCCCGATGAACTGCTAAGTACCCGTCCAGTTAAAAATCTTCCTGAATGTTCTCTGCCAAATTTTCTCTAGCTTTTGCACGCTTCCTCAGTGTACTATTTTTACAAAACGGATCAATTTTCACATTATCCGTGAGTGTTTCACTAATAGGCTGATAGAATCAGCAGAGTCAATGTGTGAATTTCCAATATTTTATAAAAAATACTACGTCGCAGATAATAATAAAATAAGACGATTAAATCAAAACTATCCCTCTGCAAGTTTCTGAAACTGCACCAAAAAAATTGTAAAAATGTCGAAATTGGGTTTTTCGCATTTAGAAGAAAGCCAAAGAAAAAGATAGATAATTTTAACAATAGAAAGACGCGCAATTTTGAGACAAACAAAATGGGCTGTGTTGAGCCTGAATAGTTAAGCTATTTTTTTTTAAATCGCAAAAAACTGCCATTTTTGTCAATTTTTTTGAAATTCAATAACTGGCGCTCCAATTTATATGAAGAGCTAAAATTAGGACTTAAGCTAGATATCGTAGCCCTCAACAAACAGAATATATTTTAGTATGAACATATGTAAGGTTCTTGCGTACCGCTGCAAAAATCGTAAGAAAGATCCTCTTGAAATACGGCCTTAAAAAAGTTTTGGGCCCATTCAGACCAAATTTTCAAACGGGCTCGTGTTCGTCTATAAATACTCTACAACATGTCAAAGTGCTGCTTATACATCTTGCCTTTTGAGGCGGCCCGGCGCGCCGCCGATTCTACCAGCCAGAGTGCAAAACTAATGTTTTTTGGGATTAAATTTTAAGGTACTTTTACTACAGATATACAAGCTGCACATTGACATCTTGTAGAGTAACTAAAGACGAAGACGAGCCCGTTTGAAAGATTGGTCTGCGGGAGCCCAAAACTTTTTTAGGGCTTATTTCGATAGCACCTTTTTGGTTCTGGCAGCAGTACGTAAGAACTCAGCATCTGATCAAGCTGAATTTCAGTGTGGTTGTTGAGGGCTATAATACCTACCTTAAGTCTGAATTTCAGCTCTCCACATTAATTGGAACGCGAGTTGTTGAATTTCAAAAAAATGGCCTAAAATTGCAGTTTTTGGCGATTTGCAAAAAAATAGCTTAAATAATTTGGGCTTAACACGGCTGATTTTTATCGTCTTGGAATTGCGCATTTTTTTTATGTTGTACTTTTTCTGTCTTGTTTTTCGGTTTTCTTCTAGATGCGAGTAACCCGTTTTGGCCATGTTTACCATTTTTTTGGGGGCCATTCCGGAAACATTCAGAGGTACAGTTTTGCTGTAATCGTTATCTATTACCAACATCCACACCGTAGTATTTTTTATAAAGTATTGGAAATTCTCGCATTTCTTAAGGCATTTGCAGCTAATTCTATCAGCCTATAACTGTACCAACTATATGCGAAGCATATCTATAACAAATCCTTGTACAATCGAGTGTATTCCAAAGTATTCCATTGAAAGAGTCACAATTGTATCTCTTGATCTTGTTAAGAAGTACGTTGAATGATTTAAAATTACTGTTCTTTTCCAAATCTTTATAGTTTATCTTAATTCAGAAACAATCGTTCGCGATCGTAAGATTTTACTATTTTTTACTTCTGCTCTCTCTCCTTGTACAGCACTCTTTTTTTTAAGCATGTTAATTTTTTTATTCTTATTGCTTCTCTTTTATTCTTCGTTTCTGATTTTTTAATATTAATATCAAAACTTTCGTGCAAAGTATTAATGTTATTATTTTTCTTCAAAACAGGGCGATAAAATTTTACGTAACGATTTATTCCCATGTTAAATATTTAAAATATAGTAATTTATTATAACGTTTTATGTTTCATTTGTCACACAGGCGATGGTCACGAGAATTCCACAATCAAAGTAGTTTTTTTGCTGTTATCCTGGCCCTATTCTGCACTGTACACTTGTTAATAAAATGTTGAAACAAAAATAATCGTAGTACGTCCACTTTCGAAGGTGAAACGTTCGACTCCAATTTCACGATTAGAGCATCCTATTAACCACATTTCACTTTTTTTCTTACCCTACATTTTTACATGCACCTTGAGTAACGGCAAACTTTCACCAGCAAAGTGATCGTTGAGTTTTTTAAACAAAGAAAATACCAGGATAAATGGACACGTCTACTCGAAGACATTAGGCATATTCTTAATAAAAGTAAATAAACTATTCATATAGAAGATGTAGGAAATATAGCGTATTACATCATGTAACTAGGCCTACGGTCGTGTGTATATATGTATGTATGTATGAACTATATTCACTGCCCTTCTGGCAAATTAGAACTTCTCTAGCCGTCAAACGAGACTGAAATGCGCGCTTAAACATATGTGTATTACGAGTGTTGAATAAACAAGCTTTTCTAAGGTTATTGATCAACCGGTGTTGCGTCATACTTTCATAATTAAAAACTTCCAGAAGCTCTGCCCAGCTTTTATCAATATATCAATAGGTTATGGGCCCAGGACACGCTTCCACTGGGCGCGGAGCGTCTTTTTTTTCCAAGTAATTGTTAAGAATTTGTGTTTTTTCGCGTCATCGCATGTGCCTTTTAAGAATTGCCAATACTCTGTAAAGGGTGGCATCACCCAAGAGGCAGGGAGATCGTTTCTTCTGCAGGAAGCGATTTCCACGTGGACCCCGTCGAAAATGGCTGTGCTTCTGGCCGCGATTACGAGACGAGCGAGAAAAAGCACGGGCAGGCTAAGGATGACAGCCGTGAGCTTTTGATTTACTTTGTTATTTATTATGCATGCTACGACTACTCAAGACAATACGAGTGCCTTATTTCTCTTTTGTTGAGATTCGTCATTTCAATGCACGATCGTTAAAAGAATCAAAAACTGTAACTATCCAAGAGTGTTTAAACTAAAATACAAATGCAAATAGTCGCGTAAAAAGAAAAACAAAAGTCTAGTGTGTTTTTTTTTATTTCCTTGGAAGGGCGAGTAGTACCGGCGAGCGCGTTTTAGCATACACTTGCGAGGAATGGTGCATGCGGCGAGGGAATGCACCCGCGCCGTGTATTTGCATGCCTTCCGACCGCATGGAAGATATAGGTAGTGCGGCTTTCTGCAAGAGCGTTTACGCGCTCTGTCTTGTGACTCGGTGCAAGCGCGTTGTACAGCTGTACCAAAGTCCAAGTGTGTGTGTTGATCAGAAAAACATCTGCACCGCACTACATATATATACATACATACGAGAGTGCAGGCATGCAGACAGACGCGTGGTATGCGTGTTCTTCTCTCTCTCTGTGAGAAATAAATTGGTAAAAATCTAGTAAAAATCGTTTCGTTGTGTAACAATCATTGATCTAATTGATCTTCTTGAACTTCTTGACTCAATATTTGCTGGTTTTTATCGAGAATATTTTTGCTTTTTGTTTAGTTTCACGTCAGATCGACGTCTTGATGCACTTTAATAATCTTCTGCCCAAGGCCAAATAAGTGGAACTGACTGGGGAAATTAAGGTGACACGATTTAAGAACGATATTGGGTTCACGACAAGAGGTAAACGACCATGCTAAATAGGTGTTAGTGTCTAACAAGCAGGAGCTCTTGTATGGTTGCCTACACAAGTTTTTCTGATATTGCCTGTTTGAAATATTTATTGTCAAAGGTTCAGGAATAAAATTTTTGCCTTTTGAATAAATTTTATTGTTTCTGTAAATAATTTTAAAGTGAAAAAAATTTATTGTGCTAGGTGCTTGTTTGAAATGTCTGTTGTTCGTAGCCTTAAGCTTGTACCGTTGTGTTTTTTTGAGTATCTGTTGTTCGAATTTTTGGATTTGCACTATTTTTTGTGAAGCAGCCTCGTATTCAGCTTCGACGACACTTGAAAAAAATCATAAGTTGTTGTATATTTTTAGGGAAAAATTTCAATGATGTAGTTGACTTTAAAATTTTAACGAATGCCATCGAAAGTCATTGTGGTTCATTAAGATGCCCTAATGAAGAGTCTGGCAAGGACTGGATCGAGAGTTTTGTACGTATAAGACCTGGGTCGTCAATGCTTGGACCGAACAAAAGTACAAATGTTTCGAAAAGCAATAATGTTACGATGCACAACGTGACTGGTAGAACTGTGCCGTTTAAGAATGATACTTTCAAGTCGAATATTTTTAAGAAGTGGGTAACAAAGAATGACTTGCAAAGTTCTTCGTAAGTGAAACCTAAAGTTACTGCAACAGTTAATCTTCCAAGGAATGCCAATTGTTCTTGGGAGTATAACACCTTGGCTACAACATCGTCTGTTGAGTCTCAGAATTACGGTGAGCAGTACTTAGGTGCATCTTTGTTGGATATTTCTGACTTGAACAAAAGGGTATAAAATTTTTCAAAAGAAACTTCTTCTGCTTTGTTTGAAATCAGGAAAAGGCAGGCTAAAAGTGAAAAGGCTAAAGAGCAACGTGACGGAAGTTGGAGACTGTGAAGAATACCCCGAGAAGTGAGGGTGTCTTGGCTTCCACAGGAATCAGCGATTCATTTGTTAATTCCTCTTGAGTTTGCGACAGAATCCACTTCAAAAAAGTCTTTGATTAAGATTTTAACTCTTTCTCACCAGTATGGACCGACATATTAGCCTCGCAAATTACAAATTAAGTGCAAAATCATTTGCACAGGAATCAACGAAATATGTATGATTACGTTTTGACCGCTCAAGCCAAGTACGAACTGTTCTACGACCGCTTGGTTTCTGAATTAAGAGACAAAGAACTATTGTACGTTATTGAGCCTTCCACTGCCTTTAACCCTATTCTGAATCAAACAACAGTAGCGTAAGTTAAAATAAGAGTCAGAGATATTTTAATTCGTCATATAGAAGATAAATACGAGCTGCGGGTTTTTAGTATTAAAGATAATGTAGTGTTGTTAGAACGACTGAAGGAAATTAAAAGAAGTAAAACTCCACTGACAACAACTTCGATTAGAAGAAAATCGTACGAGATGTGTTTTAATCAAAATAAAGAGAGCGCTGATGCTTTTGTGGAACAATTTGAAAAATTGATATCGATGAGAAAGATTTGCTTGTAAACAAAGGTTTCTACTCCTGCTTAAATGCTGAGAGTGCGGGTTAACAAAGGTACTGGACGAGAAGAGCTACAGCACAACACAAAAAAGTGAAAGAGTCCGATAAATCTGATGAAACATCAGAGGCGAACAAAAAGAATTGATGCATGTTGACTCAGATCGAAAATCAATCGGTGATGTTAACTTCGTCGAAAATCTAGATTACGACCAATCAATCGACGACCGAAAAATTATTGATATTAATTAAACGCCTACCGTGGAGTTGCACGAAAAGAAATTTCGTATAGTGAAAGCTGTAAAAAGTTGGCCAAAAACAACAAAGCAATGTTATGGCATGTTAGAATAGGTCATGCTTTAATCCCGCACTTAATAGAATTGCAAAAGGAATTTTTAAATGTCACAAATCTTGAAAGAGCAGTATTTGATGAATTTATACTCTCGTGTGACGTGTGCTTGGTTCCATAGTTTTGTAGACGGCCTTCTAAAAATGTTAGAATTAAAGCGCCGATACTACTTAAGATTATTCATGCAGATACTATGGGTGTTATAAGTCTTACTTCTCACCCTAAGCGTTATCGCTTCATAGTGGTTTTTATAAATGAAATGTCTTAATATGCTAAAGTGTATCCTATAAAATCTAAGAATGATACTGGTCACTACCTGGAAGTATTTGTTAAAGCTGCAAAAACTTGCTAGGTAGAGTATATTACTTAAAATGTAACCAAGGCACTGAATTTACTGTTGCATATACTAAAGAGGGCTCGACCGACTCAGAGCATAACTGCAACTTGCTAGTCCTGATACTCCGGAGCACAACGGCATATCTAATTGTTATAACAGAACGATTCAAGACAAAGTTCGATCGTAATGTTCGATTCAGGATTACCTCAGAATATGTAGGATCTAGCTTTGGGTGCGGCCGTCTATTACTACAACTGCATGCCTCACAAATTGAACGTCATGCAAGTACCTCTCAGGCTGCTTGCGCCAAAACATACGTTTAATTTAGAGCCAATCAGAAGATTTAGGTCTACTGCCTATATCAAGGTACTTAAAAAACGAAATTCAGTGACGAAAGTAGACGGGATGTCTTTGTTGGTTATACTACCATAGGATTTCTTTTTCTCAAACCTGAAGACAGAAGGTTGTTCGAAAGAAGAAATATAGGTTTTAATGAACGGCTAGTATACAAAGACGTTTACGTCAGAAACAGTATGAAAGACTAAGAAAGTGTGAAATTGACATTAAACAAAATGAGTAGCTTATGTCATTTAAGTGAAATTCGCCTGAAGAGATCATAATAACGGAGGAAGAGTCATTTCTCAAAAAAAGAAGGAGACCTTAAAAGACTCCTCTTCTCAGATCTCCGCAAAACTTTTCTAAGTAAATAATATTAGCTCTACACCCGCTACCTCAGAACTTTAAACATTTCTGAGTCCTAGCGATGATCTTGATGAAGAGCAAGACAATATGTTAACAAGAATTTAAGATGAAGGTTTTCATGCCCTTCTCGAAGACATAAACAAAGATCTGACTATGTATGCGGAAGCCATGGCGTCAACAGAAAGCACGGCTTAGAAAAGCGCTGTTGATTAAGAACTACTATTCATGGAGAAAAATAAGGTCTCGAAAATCTTCCACCGATCGACTGGCTTGAGAAAGGGTAACAAGCCAAATTTGATCAATTCTTGTTGGGTTCCAAATAAAAAAACCGATGATTTTGGAATAGTTAAACACAGAGTAAGACTAGTTATCAGAGGATTTAAGGACTGAAATACCTATGATCTAGAGGAAACGTATGCTCATGTATCTAGACTAGCCTTGGTTAGAAAAGTTCTTTCTATTATAAATCGGTACAATCCGAATACTTGCCAACTCGATGTCAAGACTGCTTTCCTTAATGCAATTCTTAACGATGACATTGACATGGAGGTTCTAGGCGGAGTGCAGTGGTCAGAAAATAACAGAAAAACTATAGTATGCAAATTGCAAAGAGCTTTTCATGGTCTGATAGTGAGTCCAAAGCTCTGGTATGAACGTTTCATAGAAGCGGCTGTAATAATTGAACTGATTTCTCATAGTCTTGAGCCTTTTCTGTTTACTTAAGTGAGTGGAGAGAGATTTTTATTTTTGATTATCTACGTGGGCCACATGCTAGTAGCCAGTAACGATAATAATGAACTAACTAATCTTAAAGAGTAGTTGCAAAAAGAGTTAAGAGTGACGGATATGGGAGAAACTTCCACCCTTTTTGGCATTACTATTCGAGGAGACTAAAGTAAAAAAATTATCAGTCTAACGCAGGAAGGCTGTATTAATTAGTTTCTAAAAAGATTTGGTTTTAGTGAAACTTGACCGACTTAAATGCCTATGGTAACGAGTCAGATGCTGAATCAGCAGAGAAGATACAGAGAACAATCTGAAGACGACTCAACGCTTTCTATAACTTAGACATCAGGAAACGTGCCATATCTAGAAGTTGTAGGTAGTCTGAACTACCTCTTTAACAGGGCGAGACTCGATATTGCGTGGTTGGTAAACGTGTTAGGCATACATCAAGTCAGCCCTACACAAGGAGACAGGAATATGGTCAAACGAGTTTTCCGTAATCTAAATGATACACCAACAAGGGGTAAACTTATGTTTGTCGGTCCTAGAACAAATCTGGAAGCTTTCTCAGACACTAGTTTTGCAGACTGCAAGAGATCCAAGAAAATGTGTGCTTGGAAAATCTACAAGCAAAACTATGTAACCCTATCTACGCGTCAAGCTGAATATGTGGCGATAAGTAAAGCTTGTCGAGTACTTATAGCTCTTGATAACTCGCTGAAGATCATGCTGAACTAGTCCTTCTGTCCAATTTACTTCTGGTGTCATAATCGTGCAGCTGAATCTAGTGACAAGACAGTGGCAGTTTTAAGCTCTTGCATAGGACTGAAGTGCACGAACATTATGTCAAAGAATATGCAACTGTAAAATGAGTGGAGGTTTATTGGGTCTGTACAAAAGAACAGTTGGCGGATATTTTTACGAAACTGTTACCGAGTGAACTTTATGAAAAATTTACACGAAAAAAATGAATAAGATGTTATGAAAGAATAATTCACACATGTGACTGAATCTAAAATAACTCACATGCTTACATTGTTCAAGGAGAGAGATCAAATTGATGCCTGAAGACTGGCTGACCGCGAAAGCTGTTAATTTTAAGTTTATTTGATTTTTATTTTTATATAACGTAGCTCTAAAAAGTTGAGTTTAATATGAATGCAGTGCGGCAAGAAGTGTTAGAAATACAGATAATTACATCATGTAAGTAGACCTAAGGCCGTGCGGATATGTGTATGTGTGTGCCGCACAGGTCACGTGCCGCGTAAGCTATATGTACTGCCTTTCTGGCAAATTAGAACTGTAATATTCCGCCATCCTTATAAATATACAAAGTCACATTGAGCAATGGATTTTTATGATAACAAATGGACACTTTTAGATCTTCACTACTGCCGGTATTAAATATCAATCATAGTCATGATGTTTAACCTTGTTTGTCGAAAGTCACTGTGTGAATGTGTAAAGTATTTAGTGTCAAAAATTTTTATTTAAGTAATTACACATATAATTCTGCAGACAGTATTTTCGTTGGTAGCAAAAATGATTTAGGTCAAGTATTTTAATTAATTTACCCGAAATTTTTTTATATGCATTCACATAAATTGTAGATGTAAATGCATTCAGCGCATGTAATATATTTACCGATATTATATTGTCGAAGTTGTAGGGCCAGGGAGTAGGACACAAGGTTTAATAAAAGGTCCATGTGTTGATTTATTAAAAAATTTCTTTATATTATATTCACCTCTACTTTTATAAAGCACTTTTCTGTAACGTCTATCTCTCCTATATTTATAACGATACAGTTTTACGATGTGTACTGCTGCTTGGTCTGTACACAATAATGGACTCTACGAGACTACGTCAGCCGAGCGGCGTGTCAGGTAGCCCGTAAGCAACAGCCCCGCACGGATATAAGTGTAGAGAGAGGGGCTATGACTGACTGGCGTTGTAAGCGTAGTCGACAGAGCCTATAACCAGACACTTCCTCCCTTTTCCACTCAGATCACTCCACACTCGGTCTTATCTTTACCCCCTATAAACAGATTTTTATATAATATTAGTGTATACTCGTACATCAGTATATTTCAACTCAAATTATATCTTTCGATGCATCTTTAATTCATCTTAATGGTATCTACATTTCTAACGTTGTCTTAGTGAAGTGTATCTATCTAATTGTAATGTATTAGTAATATTATCAGCTATATTCGCTTTTGTATTTACTCAGAGCCCTCTAAATTCGTCTTATTTATTGCATTGTCTATATAAGCCTCTATGTTTTTAAGACATATTCATTGATGTACTCTAATTGGTAGCTTGCCTTTTACTCTCTCTCTCTCCTTAGATTTATCTGATATTTTCTCTATATTATTCTTCAATTTTAAAATTATCGAGCTTCCATTTATCATAGTACACAATTGATTGCAAACATACGTTTGAATAAAATTGTTACTTACATATGGATTCAACATTTTATAGGTCAGAAAAATTATTGAAAAATGACTCTTAACATGCCTTACTTATTAGATTGTGTACTTGTAATATTTCGATTTAATAAGACACATACTACACAATCATTAGTTTGTAAATTCTGGTTCAAGCAAATAAGTTTTCTCTTAAGATTATTAAAGCAACTATTTTAACTCTTCTGAAAACATCTATGTATTTTATAGAATTTAGTTTGTATCCAACCCTATCTTTTACTCTTGAAGCGTAAGTTTCCTCATACATTACCCTCTTTACTATTTGAATTGTATTTTATCATTTCTTATATAATAAATAAATCATTCTAAAAAAATTTTTAGCTCCTTTGTTTTTCATGCTCTATTGCGTTTACTCTAAACATTATTCAAAATTTTCTTTAATCTTGAAAATCAACAATATTAAAAAATTGATTTTTAAAAAATTTTAATATGTTTAACGGGAGGAAACTATATCTATTTTTCAATAAATTATAATGCATTTTTCCTATTTATAACTCTTGAAACGATGATATAACTTTTCTACGATCCGTTCTTTTCCATGTATCCCTTGTATGCTCTAATGCTCTATCAGACAAGTTTTGTATAACTTTATACATTTCTCCAATTTTATTGTAATGCATTCAGTATTTGGGCTGAATTCCTACCTTACCGACTACCTTATTTCAATAAAGTTTGATTATTATTTATTATCACGTCTATTAATTCGTAAGATGGTAAGAAGATGCACTAAGCTTATAAACCGAGGCATCAATTAAGCTAAAGTATTTTTTAATTAGTTAAAAATCATATTATTCCGTGGATCAGAGGAAGCTTTTACCTAACATACTATCTTGCTTTTATATGTTTCAAATAGTTATAAATAATGATGATATCCTGAATTAGAATAGTAAGAAAAGGCACATAGCTGAGACTTCAAGATAATTATCTAACCAAAGATTATTAAAATTGATTTTCCGAATCTATGTAATGAATAATCATTTTTCTCCCTTAATTCTCATCCAATTTCAATAAACTTTTGCTTGATTGTTTGCTTAAGGTATCAGCTTTCTTCCTCTTCTAACTGTGTTCATAAAAAATTTTCTTTATTATCAATAATTATTTGAAACGTATAGAAGCAAGATAGTTGGTAAGGTATACACTCCCTCTAATGTACTAAATAATAAAATTGTTTTTTGTCTAACTAAATATTACGTAAATAAAAGAGAGGCCGCACATAGAATTTCTATTTTTGTAGCATCTGTGAAAATTTTAGTTTCTTTGTTACTCTGGTTTTGATAAAAAATGATTTTCTGAATCGTTGCTGGAGCTAAGTAGTCTCTCAAGATCACAAAAAATCGTTCTTCTCTCTTAATTCTCAACTAATTACACAATGCTTATGTTTTTATTGCCTCGGTTTATTAACTTCGTGTATATTCCCATTATCTTACGAAAAAATGGATGTAATAATAGTAAACAATTAAACTTAATTGAAATGAAGTAGTAGGTCAGGTAGATAATCAGCTGATATACTGAATGCCCTTAAGCGTAGACGAACTTGATGTAGAGTTTGATATGTTAAATATATTAAAATTACTCACTGACCTTTTATTGAAATCAGTCTTATAATTTTAAATGAAAACTCCAATATGCATTTCCACACGTCATTAAATTCTTTTAATCTTCTATGTCTTTAAAGTCTTCTAGAGCCAGTAAATATTAAGTTTGATCTCAACTTTTTTCTAGGTTCTAATTTTAAATGTGCTTTTTTAGTACATTTTTGTTAAGCCGTCTGCTCAGCTATCACACGACACAAACACAATGCAGCACAGCATAAATTTATGTGGTCAAGAAGAGAGTGAGACAACTTACACAAGATAAGGGACTCAGTAACCGCTATTGACCCCATAGCCACTAATAATCGAAAAACATAATAATACAAGATAATAAAAGACTTTTAAGAACCGAAAAATTAAAAAAAAAAAAAAAAAAAAAAAACCCTTAGCTAAAGAGGTCTCATGACAGGTCTTAAATCTTCTCTCTCTTAGTGTCGTCAGTAACGAGTCAGCTATCAGTTGACAGCAATTAAAGCGGTTTTTCTTAATATTTAGAGGCTTGAATTGTATCAGTACTTTGTATTTCGCTATAATGGGCAAAGTCACAAAAGGTGAGACGAAATTCAATCCCATATAATTAGTTTTATTTGACTATCCACAACTGGGTATGATTTCTCACTCAAGGAGCAGTAGTCGATAATTTTTATGAACGAGTAAAGTGATTGTTACTTGTTATATATTGGAATATTACGAATATTTGTAACACTTTACTTCATTGTCATTATATTTACAATTAAAAAATGTTATAAAAAGTGCTTGAGGAATAAAAAAATTGCAAATCCATAACCTAACTTAAACTGTTTATGACAAATCAAGTGTTTGTAAGTGTGTGCACACTAATTTCGATTTTTTTTTTATTATTTCATACAAAATTTACTAGAAGATTTTGATGCTGTCAACATTAGCAGTTCTACTTGGACAGCCAGTAGACGATTCGGAGTTCCATATAGTAAGTACCCTGCGTTCAAGAATCATGGAAAAGTATGATGTGGATACGAAAAAGGGACCTCCTAGTATTTTGAGTAAAGAAAAAGAGACAGAAATAGTCCATTGGATCTTTAGGATGAGCAGGTGTGGGTAGCCAGTAGATAAGCAGTACTTTTTTGATACTGTACAATAGATAGTACAAACAACTGGAATAGAAACATCTTTTATTGATGGTAGACCATCCAAGTATTGGTATGCTGCTTTCTTGAGGAGAAATCCAGAGTTATCTGAGAGAATGTCTCAAAATCTTACTAAAGCAAGATCTGAGGTTTCCTAAAAATCCTTTCAAGATTAGTATTGGAAGTTAGTGCATATCTCGAAGAGAAAAACATGATACAAGATATAGATGCAAGTCGCGTATTTATTCTTGATAAGTCTGCTTTCATGTTGTGCCCCAAGAAAGGTAAGGTTCAGCGGGGGAGTAAAAGTGTATACAATGTGTGTAAAAGCGACAAAGAATGTTACACAGTACTGATTGGAGAAAATTCTGCAGGCCAGCTGCTCCCTCCTCTGGTAGTATTCAATTATGAGAGAATACCCAAGGCTATTCCTGAAAATTTTCCAGATAACATTGTACTTGGAAATCCAGAGACTGGTTGGATAACAAGTGATCTTTTTAATTCATACTTGACCAACCACTTCCATTCATGGTGTGAATAACAAAACATATTGTTCCCTGTAATTGTTCATGTTGATGGTCATAGTTCTTACCTTACAAAAGCACTTAGTGATTTTTGCTGTGAAAATCAAATAGAGCTAATAGGGCTCGTATCAAATGCGACACACATTCATCAACCCGTGGATTCTCGGCTTTTTCATTCATTAAAGTCGGCCTACAAGAAACATGTAAGAGAGTGTAGACGAAAACACGATGGCCTATACTTAATCATGATTAAACCAGAAATTTTAGAAATATGTAAAAAGAATAAAGTTACAGAGTGGACCGGATCTATTGAATACAAGGAATGTTATCTTTTTTGGCGCACTTGCATTAGAGACCCAGAAAGCAGTTTATCTGACTCTGGAGCATTTCTCGTAACACTAAACAGGAATTCTCATTTTAGTTTCAATACTTATTGTCTACCTGAAACGCATTAATCAGTTGAAAGTAATGAGTCTGCAGTTATACGAGAAATATCCGTGCTTGCTGATACTACTTAAGTCTGTCAAACATCTCCAGAAGTGTTAAATGAACTTGTAGAAGATGGTATAATTGTTCAAGCAGTTCCTGTAGATGATAATTTTAAAGAATCGAGCATTTTACCTTCTAAAGTATTTCATAAATTGAACCAAATTGATCAATTTTCACAGAGTAGTAGTTTTTATGAGATACACGATCAGGGAGAAACGACAAAAAACGCTAACAAAAACTGGAATGATAGTTGGAGCTTAGAACATGTAAATGTTCAAAATAATTTTTAACTTTCCTCATAATTTAACATCAGAATTTGTTGATTATCACACAAAAAAAAGTAATCAATATTTTGTGTTCTCACCTGTTCATACTAAAATTGGTAAATTAATTAGTTACAAAATTGTTTTGGTTAGTATACTAGCTGGATTCTCTGTACTTTAATATGTACATCTGTTTTTGTATTCTTATTTTAACAGGGTGCAAGTCTGAGTGAATTTTATGTGCCAAAGTTTGATAACCCTATAGATTTAAGAATGGTTTGTAAGGATAAAAAAAATTATAGTGATAATATTATACAAAAATGCAAAAGATCCTTCCCTGAGCCTGGTACAATTCATAAAATGCCTTTGGACACGCAAGGTTGACTTTAATTAGTTAGCGTTGAAATAAACTATAACGTAGACTTGATGTTCTAACAGTTTCTCATGATTTTTTAGGTCTTAGGCCCCTACAACAAAACTCTCCAAACAAAGTTTTTAGTGGAAATGATCTTCTAAAAAGTGTCATACAAGGTACGTTCGGTGATAGAAATCATAGTATCATAGCTGTCATACACGGTAATTCAGAGCATTGTGCTATATCTTTCTATCTTTAATGCCCTTGTTTTTTTAGATGTATCGCCGGAAACAGATTTTTTAAGGAATGGTATTGGAAAGCATCTAACTTATCGAAAAAAAGTCAAATGGGACAAAAAAATACAAAAAAAAGCAAAGAGAAGTTTTCAGCAACGACCACAAGTCTGGAATATAGAGCATATTATGATTTAAAAGAGAAGCAACAAGCTCATGAAGAATATGATAAAGTAAGACAGAAAGAAATCAAAGAACTAAACACAACCATAAAGAAATAGTACGAGCAGAATATTCAAAGTCTAAGAGAAGATAAAATCAAGTTTCAAATCGAACTTTCTGGGTTAAGATTGAAAATTCAGAAAAATAATGCTAAATAAAAATTATCACTGATAAATGTTCAAAGTGAAAACATTAAACCGGCTAAAAATGGAGAAAGAACAGAAATCGATGACATAAAAATGACTATTTTAAATGACTGAATTTGGCAACAAAAATTGAAGGAAAAAATTGAGAAGATTATTTGGATATAAAAAATTCAAAACCCATCACTAAATCTAGAAAACCTTTAGCAAGTATTATTCAATTTTTCATCTACATCTCTCAACTCTTTTTAGTATAAGAGTACTTCAGCTTTACTATTTATATTACGCATTACTTTTTCTGAATAAAAATGCAAATCTGACAGAGCACCAACTTTCTCGACTATCATTGTTAATTCATAAATTATAAAATACAAATATTACAGCATCATATTATCAGAACTGGTAAAAAAGTACTCAGGTAATGATGTAAGTATTTTAGGGTAGGTAGTAGTGAGTTGCTAAGTAAGAGAGAGTCTTCCTAATTCATGCAGTAAATATTAGATAACCTATTTTCAGTAACTAGCGACTACTTGGTCCATCCATTAGCGACTACTGCTTCAATTCGTGACGTCATTAGCGGCAACTTGGTCCCTCCGTTTCTTATTTTATCTTCCTTTTACACAAAACGGGACCAGACAATAGTTTATATTTATGATTAATTACACACTTACTTATTCAGATAAAAAAAAAAAAAACAAACAAAAATCTACTTTTCATTTGTCCTATTTTTTTAAAGCGTATTTTCTCTTATGCTAGCGGCTACTGGGTCCCTTACCTCACTTGAGTGGCTCTACTACATCAGTTCTCTCAAAAATTTAAAATCCTTTGTTTATAGTATAAATTAAAACACTCAAAATTATGATTTATTATTATAGCCGTCCAAAAATCTCTTTTTTTCGCATAAGACTATCGCAGAATAATCTGTTAATGATTATCAGCTCTCCATTTTCCCTTTTACTCCTATAAACCTAATATATATATATATACACACATATATATATATATATATATATATATATATATATATTGATCAATTATTTCCTTACTTATCGATATTTCCGATATTTAGCATATCGATACCTATGCTCAGATATATCAAGAGTATCGATACAATCACCTTTAATCGTTAACGATATTATTTATTGGTACTTTTAAAAATATCGCTTACCTCTAGTGCCAGCAAGCCTGCAAGCTATAGTCATGCACAGATATGAGTGTAGAGAAAGGGGCCATCACTGATTGTCGTTGTGAGCGTAGTTGGTAGAGCCCATATCCTGACATATATGATATAAGTTAACTATTAAACTAAACTCTGCATTTCATGAAGTAAACATTTATAATTTTTCTAACAATCACAATACAATAATTATAGACATAACTAATACAGTTGTTAACCGTTGTTGTACGGCCACCGCAGTTTAACAAAACGATTTATTTAATTAATTCCAGTTTCCGCTACCAAAAGTGCGGAAAGAAAGATTGATTTACTATGAATTTTTTTCAATATGCTGTATCAGTACGGCCACAATAACCTATTCTAATGTTATCTGTGTTTTAAGTCAACCCAAACTCTTACAATTTGTCTGTGATTTGTCAACTTGTATCAATAAGTATCATTAATATTATGCTTGTAATATTTGATCTAGTTAAAAATTTATCAAACGAAAAATTTGTTTATGTATAATTTAAAATAAAAGCAATTACACAAATAGTCCACATCAAGTCACATTCAGTACTGAAAAATTGATTACGCATAGAAAATGTGCAAATAATATAACAGAAGTAAGAAGATCATTGTCGAGTTGTGTGAACCGTCAACTCACTTGATTAAATACTAACAAAGGGGCGATCTTTTACAATCGTGTTATAAATGAAATACGATGGTAAATTAAAACAATTTTCCTTAGATATAAAAACAATACATAATAAACAGGATGACTAAATGAAAGTGCAAAAAAAAGGCTGGTGATACTAAACAAAATAGGTAGTTACCAGTATTGAAAAGGTATAATTAAAAAAAAAAAAAAATTGACAAACCGACGCACAAACCTATCATAACAATGATGTAAAAAGTTTATTTAAAATGTCCAGCGTCCAAAGTTTAGTTAACCATAAAAAAAAGCAATAAAACTTAAGTCTCGATACACAATTTAAGAATGAAAAAGGATTAAACTTGAAAACAAGCATGAAATATGAAAAGTTTTTAAAAATACTTAAAAAAACCATCACTGAGGTACAAAGAATACATAAATTTATCCCGTTCATCATAATCATATTCTACATTAATAACATAAATAATATCATCATCATCATAATCAACATCATCGATATAAGCAGTATCAACGCCATCACTATTTTTAATCGTTGACATCAATATCAACGTCAGTATCATCATCATATTAACATTACCATCCTTATCATCACCATCATCATCATCACAATTACTATCATGAACATCATAATCATCTTTCTCTTCATCATTTACGATAATTTTATCATCATTATTATCATTAGAGACATATTCATTGTTATCATCAATAGAATTGACGATACTATGAACAATATTACTATCGGCACCATCGTTATCAACATCATCATCATCATCATCATCATCATCATCATCATCATCATCATCATCATCATCATCATCATCATCATCATCATCATCATCATCATCATCA
>JAPYYV010000939.1:0-47069 GCA_030522625.1 Copidosoma aretas
TTTTTTTTTTTTTTTTTTTTTTTTTTTTCATCTTTTTTTTTTTTTTTTTTTTTTTCTTCTTTTTTAGTCAGTCTCGGAAAAAATTATTCATTTTCTTTCCAATTGCAAATCCACACGATACCAAAGTTATCGTAAAAATTTTCGACACCACAAAAATATGATGATAAAATACACAAGGTATAAATGAAGGGAATGTGCAAAGTAATAATGGTTGTATGTATGCGCATACTTACTTCAGGACAAACTTTTTTATTCATCGTTCGCAGCACTCATACATTATTGCACCTATACGTATATGGGTATAGTGGAAAGCTTAAAAAATTCAAGCCAAGATAGCATTTTGCTGAACTTCGATGCCAGGGTCGTTTCATTGGCTATTATAGACTGGTATGGATACCTAACGTTGAGGATAATAGTCATTTGAATAGAGATGCGTCTTTAACGTTCTTCTCTCGGGATTCGTCAATTTCCGTGGCTAAAACTAATCCATATATACGTCAAAGTAGGCACCTAAAAATAAATGTCATTTCGCATGAACTTCGTTATTCCATGGCCAACCATTGAACAAAATCTATTTAATTATTTAATGTCAGACACTTTTAAAAAATAATAGTTTTTTTTTTTAAATACATGCGTCGAAATTAAACCGAAAAAATTTATGGCGTTGGCGTAAATAGCGGGTGTTTCATACTTATTAGGGGACTTGAAAGGCTTCTTGTAATTTAAGGAAATCGGATGATGTATTTTTTAATTGGTTAACAACATTTTACTGATAACCGACAATGTTTACATTTTCACATTGCACGAGGTAAATGTTTTTGCGGAGTCAAAAGTTGTACACTTTTAATGAATTTGATCACTTCATGTCCTGGATATATCGGAGAATTATTTTGCAATCCTAAAAATAAATTAAGCTGGCAGTGGTATCGTTTTTAGTATACGGAGTTCGATCGTCCTCGGTACAATAAGGAGGTCGTTTTACCGCAGCCGTGCCCATCTCGGTGCAGTTTCATGTATATTATCGATTTGGCGGATGTGGTACATAAATGCAGATGGTGTACTAATCATACAACAAAGGTGATGCTAAATTCTAATTTGGGGCTCCGGAATCGTTATTTCTTACAGTATTACGGTAATTACAAAAATTGATCTCTATTCGCTGTGGGCATGTCTCCCCGCACGCCATCTGCAGGACAAAGTTGCCGAATACTTAAACCTGGTTAAATTTGTATTGTGCCTATGAGACATCACAACAAAATCTACGATAGTAATAATAATTAGCGTGCGCGCGAAAAAAGAGCTCCATGACACATCTTTGTATGACTGGAATATTCAATAAATACCAATAAAATCACAATATGTGTCTTTAATAGTTGTTTAAGTCAGGTATATTGGACGGCATAGAGAGTAGTTCGCTTTCCTGGTGTTGGCATGCGCTGGCATAGATTTTTGTATCCCCTCTCCAGACTTTCCCACAGCGAATACTGTCACTATTTTTTAGAGCATTTTAAAATCATGCTATTAATTTGGCGATATAGATGGGCCCAAAAATATCCAGGTCGCTTGGACCTCACATGATTGAGAAATAATTATGTAAAAACTCCAAAAACTAAATTTAAAATATTTGACTCTACGTCACATTGAAGTACAGAATTTTTCGTGAAATGATCCGTATATGGGGGCTTATACATATAGTCCGTTTTCTGCATCGCTCTGTGCATTAAAAGTCAAGCGAACAGTTTTGACAATCATGGGACCATGAGAAAGTTTACAAGTAATTTTTTTTTTTTTAGTAAAACTTATAATTTTTATCGACTCTGAGAAATCATTGTGAGTGCATTTTTTAAAAGATCATTATTGAATGTTCTTATTGGATTTTAAAAATTTGCTGTTTAATATGAGATAACTTTTCTTTCTGAGTATTATATCCACATAATAATTGTTGCATTTCTCAGATTACGAAATTCGTATGACGCTTGAGCTACAAGCTCGAATTACAATTGAAAATGTTTTATGAGAGTTCCCATTATAAAATCAGCGAAAATAATAAATTTCGCCAACCACAAAAAACGCGAATAATATTTCAATCAACAAGCTGATCTTGGCTCGAAGTACTTTATGCTACTTACACGTGAATCTTCGGAGTTCGGAGTTGAGGTTCAGTGAAATTGTTTAACGGTACCGCGCGCACCGCTGCAAATGTGCACAAATTTCGTTAAAAACGGCACAATCAAGGAATCAAGGAGGTGGCGCCCCCGCACGACTCATCTATTTACCTGCACCCACGCAAACAGCAGCTGTAGCGACCAGCTGAGTCAGCTGAGTGTCTACTTAATTTTTCGCGAGTAAGAAGAAAAATAAACACAACACAAGAACAACACTTTTAGGTATAGCTATGTATCATTTACTCAAAAACTGAGCAATAATAGACGAACGGGAGAGTAAAGAGTGTCTATGTAGTGAGTGCATAATACATATATTTGTATACAGGGTGCGTGGAAGCCGGAGATTTTTTTCTGGGGATCTTGGAAGAACGATGACTTTATCGAACTGACTCACCCCAAGGTACTTATAATTGATATTTATGAACGAGAATTGGCGTATTTGTTATGTTAAATAAATATTGTATTGAGCTCGAAGCAGCTCATGGTTTTTTTACAAAGTGACAGTGTCAGTGTGTGTATGAGTGTATATTTTTAGCTTTCTGAGACTCTGGAATACGTTGATTGACCACAACACCGTGGAATTATAATTGACAGATGTTTTGGTGATAGTGTCAAGTGATCAATGAGTGTAAAATTTTGTTTTTAAAGAGCTCTCTAAAAGAGTTGGCGGTGTTTTTTGGCACTTTGGAGGTTAGGCGCCTATTACTCTGTGCTCCGTTTTATTAATATTTATTCTGTTCAGCTTGATTATTTTTTTATTTTCGCACCAAAGTTTTTTTTTCACGTGTTAATATAAATGACGAGTAAAAAGTTGTTCATTTTTTATTGCATCGTATGACTTATTTTGTCTCTCCATCTCTCTTTGTAATAATTAACCCAAGGCGATTTCGGAGCCATTGTTTATTATTTACGCAATATTGCGGTAGTCGCGCTCCGCGGATTACAAGCTTGCTCGATTGTTAATGTAATATGATGAGCTGACGAGCTTTTACGATAAAAAAAGACACTTTTATCGAAGTCCAATTAAGAGAGCCTCGTTTTAAATAAACCAAAATATTTGAGTAAAAGTTTTATTGATTTTTTTCATTTTTATTCATTGTTAGGTTGCGGATATAGTATTGATTCTTTTTAGTAGTATACTTGAGTAGTTTATAAAAACTATGTGTGTGTCTGTATATATGTATAACTAGGATGATGCTTTAACTTAATTATTTAATTTGTCATAAATTGACAGGTTGTGATCAATTCATTTTATTTTGCCGTACTATAATTCGAAAAAAACCCAATTTTAATATCAAAGCTTTTGGTGTAATTTTAATAATATCTAAATGACTTTGGTGAATTAATTCACACATCATTGTTATTATGTGAAACAATATGATACTGAAAAATTAATAAGCAAGGTTCATCGTGTTCTTTTCTTCTTCTGGATCAAACTAAAAAGTTGTAATTATTAAAAACTATGAATATTGAGGGGATCTTTCAGTATTTTTTCATCTTACTCGTTTCTTTGAGAACATCCAAGTCTATTCGTTTCCAAAGTGCATTCATGTTAAAATGTTAATCTAACGTTACTTTAATTTGAAAATATCAAAACAACATTCTTCTTCTGATTCTTCATTTCATTGTTGCTAAGATTATTAATATTATTTATGTTGATATTAATTAAAATGTAGGGACAAATGATACTTATCTATTTTTCACAGATATGGCTTGACAGCAAAGTCAAAAGATGTTGCCTGAAAGTGAGGCAAACATTGAAAACATGACAGAAGGTTTGTAAATCTCATTGATAGACAACATAATCCTGTAATAGCAGTAGACTATATTTGCTTAATTCACAATGTTGTATGTCACCTTTGGGCTTCCTTTTTTGTTTGTCTAGTAGGTTTTAAGCGATTATTCATTTTTACATGTATGCTTTCATAAAATTACTGTTTTGGTAACACAACTCATAATTTTACAGGAGGAGAAAACCAGCCACCTGGAGAGAACAGAGTAGAAGATGGTAAGTCAAGCATATGTACTTATTCAAACATTCATCTATTCAGTACTACAAAAAATCAATGCAAATATACATTACCATCAAAAAACAAATTATGACAAAAAATATTCAACTCGTAAGAAATAAAATTACACACAGTTGATACATCGGACGTTTTACTTTAGTGATAAAAACATTTGTCCATCTGAACTCTAAACATATACCTCTGCGTGCAAACTTTATTAAAAAAATATACTCAATGGCATTGGCTGTTCGTGAAAAAAACGGAGGAAGTGCTACTACTACTTTAAAATCAATCTTTTAAGCCCTCATCCGTTTTTGCATATACGCGCAAAAGCTTTAGCATACGGTCAAAGTCAAGTATATCTAACTTGGTGTAATTAAGTTATAAGGTCTGCAGCCGTGGGCATCATCTGTTACGTTACAAAATGGGGCTTCATTTCCTATAGTCGGTTCCAATGCAGAGTTGAAAATTAGCGGCTCGCTAACTCTTTCCTGCAAACTCTCTCCACTAACGATTCACTTGCCAAACACGACAGCTCGACAGATGATATTACGCTCACGCCTCTTGCTCTGCCTTATTTCTTTCATTCGTTCGTTTGCGTACTTTTACGTATCTACATCTTCGTTCTATAATGTCACAATGAAGTAGCGTAAAAATTTGTACTTCCTCGATATTCCTGTGTCTGTATCGCACACCAGAAGCCACCGAGTCGCGAGTGGTTCAAGCCGAAGGCCTTAATGAGGGGACGGCGGAAGCGGTGAGCTTCTCAGGACCATGTCAAGATACGCTTGTGACTCAGAGGCTGGTCGGCCAAGGGGAAGGCAGTGATGCAGCGAGCACGCACACGGCGAGCACCTCCGTGTCCGGCAATGGTCAGTTCTTTTTCATTCGACGCGTTTGAAAATTACCATTTATTTTGATTCTCTCTTGGGTGGGTTGTTTTTTTTTTTTTTTTTTTTTTTTTTTTTTTTTTTTTTTTTTTTTTTTTTTTACACGCGCGCCTCATAGTTTACTTAATTATCAAAGGCGCCTGTTATACGTTCGATTCATGAGTCATTTAAAATTGAATCACCCATCAAACGCGATAAGCATCAGAAACAAAAGAAGAAAGCTCATAAAGCTTTATCTAAGAAATTTGTGCGTGGTTCCACCTCTTGAATCCAACATTATCGATATTTTTGAAAAGTTTTATGACAGTGTGAACAAAATATTTTCCAAAGTAACAACTCGAAAGACGTGAAATCATATATAAGCGTGCCTAATCCATTGGTCTGTCGGTCAACTCCATCGAAAACACCCGCAGTACTATGCACGCGCGCTTGAGCGTCGATGAGTGCCTATAATTGACGATTAAATTGTTACAGAGTCGAACTCGAGCAGAGCAAGTGCGGTGACGGTCATACTGCCCTGGGGCGCGCAAAAAGAAACAATGAAGCCGCAGCAACTGGGGGACATGGATCTGAGACCGGGCGAGTACGTAATGCGATCGTTGTTCGCGGATTTCACGAACCAAGCCGAGAAGAAGATGGAAGCTGTCATGACCGAGACTGTAAGCTCCTCTGATGGTCGAATGTTTTCATAGAGTGTTTGAGATTGAGCGATTGCTTGTACGTTCTTTTCCAGGAAAAATCTCTGTCAAAAGTCCTGCAGCGAGGCGAGGACGCTCAGTTCGATCAGCTGCTGTCGTCCTTTGGATCGGTGGCCGAATACTGTCTCCCATCCATTTTGCGTGCCCTCTTCAACTGGTACGAGAGACAACTCGTGGACCATGGAACGGATCAAAAAAAACTCGCAGCTGCCAAAGAAGATCAAAAGGGAAAAAGGTGAGCGTGAGATTCGAGTGGAACCATAATTAAAATGTTTTTAATCCGTCCTGATCTCTTATTTTCCAGTATTATGTATACCATTGTATACAGTACGCAAGTGTCGGCAAGCGGTCAGGAAACTGTTGAAAAGACTGAAGCAGAATTACTTCAGGAGAAACGAGATTTGGCTGTGGAATTTATATTTTGTCTAATGTTAATAGAAATCCTGAAACAGTTACCATTCCATCCAGGTCACGAAGATCTAGTTTCTTACATTGAAAATATTGGCTTCAAACATTTTAAACATAGAGAAGGGTAAGCACGCATCTTTTGACTACTTGCATTTTTTAAGGATTTATTTTTCAAATTCATTCTAAATATTTTCGCAGGATTCAAAATGAATCAAGTGCAATAAACATTCACATAATTGCGGATCTGTATGCTGAAGTCATAGGTGTACTCGCCCAGTCTCGCTTCATGTCGGTTCGAAAGCGTTTCATGGTTGAATTAAAAGAACTTAGAGCCAAAGAACCTGGACCACACACGACTCAGAGCATAATTTCTTTACTCATGGGAATGAAATTTTTCAGAGTGAAGGTAACTAAAAGTTTAATTTCACAACAGATCTCGTTGTTTTTTTTTACTACTACTGCTGTAATGGATGTTCTAGATGGTGCCAATAGAAGAATTTGAGGCATCCTTTCAGTTTATGCAAGAGTGTGCCCAATATTTTTTAGAAGTAAAGGACAAAGATGTGAAGCACGCACTTGCCGGTCTATTTGTAGAAATTCTCGTTCCTGTTGCAGCTGTACGAACAACATAGTTGACTTGAAAAACCATTCTTACATATTTACTTGCTTCTTGTTAAACGAAACATCTCTTACAGGCTGTTAAAAATGAAGTGAACGTTCCCTGTTTGAAGAACTTTGTCGAGATGTTGTACTCCACGACATTGGACATGTGTACAAAGAACAAGCATCGCCTCTCGCTTTTTCCCCTGGTCACCTGTCTCCTGTGCGTCAGCCAGAAGACGTTCTTCTTGCAAAACTGGCACTACTTTTTAGCCATGTGCCTGTCCCACCTAAAAAATCGTGATCCCAAGATCTCTCGCGTTGCCCTGGGTAAGTGTTGAAAATGCGACTCTGCTGAAACTCTTTACGTCGATCTCACTCGATCCTACTACTACCTTCGTTTTTTCGAAACAGAGGCTCTCTACCGTCTACTCTGGGTCTACATGATCCGTATCAAGTGCGAGAGCAACTCGGCGACCCAGAGCCGACTGCAGAGCATCGTCAACTCGCTGTTCCCCAAGGGCTCGAAGGCTGTGGTCCCTCGCGACACGCCGCTCAACATCTTCGTCAAGATCATTCAGTTCATCGCGCAGGAGCGCTTGGATTTTGCGATGCGTGAAATCGTATTCGATTTGCTGTCGGTCGGTCGACCCGTGAAGATCATCCTTACGCCGGAACGCATGAGCATCGGGCTGCGTGCATTTTTGGTCGTCGCCGACAGTTTGCAGCAGAAGGAGGGCGAACCACCCATGCCGAGGACCATGGGCGTGCTGCCCAGTGGAAACACCATGCGCGTCAAGAAGACCTATTTGAACAAAGTACGTATACAGTTTTCATTCACCGCCTTGAACTTTCAGCGTTGAGGCTCATTCGCATTTTTGTTCATGCTCAAACAGATGCTGACGGAGGACACGGCCAAGAGCATCGGCATGTCGTCCTACTTTCCGCACGTCCGGCGCGTCTTCGTCGACATTCTGCGCGCCCTCGACGTGCATTACGGGCGACCCCTGATGATGACGAGCACGCAAAACGTGAACAAGGAGCCGGACGAGATGATAACCGGCGAGCGCAAGCCGCGCATCGACCTGTTCCGTACGTGCGTGGCCGCCGTGCCGCGTCTCATCCCCGACGGCATGACCGGGGCCGAGCTCGTCGACATGCTCTCCCGGCTGACCGTGCACATGGACGAGGAGCTGCGCGGACTGGCCTATCAGAGCCTGCAGACGCTCGTGCTCGACTTTCCCGACTGGCGGCAGGACGTGGTGCTCGGGTTCACGCAGTTTTTGTCAAGGGACGTCCAGGACACGTTTCCCCAGCTGGTGGACAACGGCCTGCGCATGCTGCTGCAGCTGCTCACCTGCTGGAAGAACGCGCTGGCTAACCTGAGCGCCAAGGCGAAAGAGCAGCCGGCGGTGACGGACGTGGCGAGGTTGAACTCACGGGGCGTTGATGCCGGCGCTAAGAAGGGCGAGGCGGGACAGAAGGTCGAGCCGGTATCGAGCGTTTTCCACCTGGTCGAGGGCTTTGCTCTCGTGATGCTGTCCAATTGCCGGCTGTACCCGCGACGGCTCGCCGTACACATACTTCGGGAGATCAAGATTTTGTTGAAGAATTATGGTGGGTGGCTTGTTTCTTTGGTTCTTCGGCCCCTTATATGACTGGCGCACTGTTTAAATAATCGTACGACTTTTTTGTTTTTCTTGGAACAACAGCTAGTCTAGAAGATGATCAGCCTGTGATTGATGTAATCGATGCCTGCTGTCCGGCGGTTATCGAAAAGTATTATTACATGCTTCCACCTGCGGAAAAAGCAGCCGCCGCGTCGACGCCAAATGTAGATTTGCAGTGGATCGCGGATCGCAGTAGTTGCGTTTGGACGGCTGGTACGTGCCTGGGTTTTATCTTTATACTCTGTGATAAATGCGAATATTTGATTTGTGTTTTAACGCAAGTTATTTTTTTTTAGGATTCCACGACGAAAACAGCACAAAAAGTTCCTCATTGTTAAATTTAAACGGAGCTGATCCTTGGAGCAGTTGTTTGTTTGCATTTTTAGAAAAAGACAGGGTTTTGACGTTGTGTCCGAACGCTGTTGCTCACTCGTGGCCTATAGTTTTCAATCGGATGAACTCATTGTTCACAGTCGTAGATCCTACGTAAGTATACGATTTTTTAAATAGCTGCGGAAATGTTTTTTTTTCTTTTCGTTCAATACTATGTTTACTTTATGAATTGCAGTCCAGTAAATGACAACAGAGCGTCCCTTTTACGAAGTTCTACGGCCATTCGCAAGCCTGTCAACGAGAGAGATGTTTACATGCATGTTTGGAAAAATTATTTGACGTTTGCATATCGTGTTGTTCCGCCTATCCCAAGTCCGATCATTCGCTGTGCAAGCCCAGATCTTAGCTTAAGGTAAGATTACCTTGTAATATTTACGTAGATAGTAGTAAATTATAACTTTTAATTTTCACTAAACCTTGCGTGAATTAAGTTTAAAAGCCTGATATCAACTTATGTGTCGGAAATGAAATAATTCAGTAATACTTGGTGAAATGGTAATTGGACGTAAAAATTAAAATTGTAGACCGTAATCGTAACACTGTCCAATGAATCGATGTTAGTTTTTGGATTCATATATTTATATACTGTATCTTTTTTATCGTTATTTTATTATTTAACAAATATTAATGGGTCTTGTATGCTTGTAGTATTCGATAAATATTTTTGCTATGTCTATTACTAATATTAAGTCTTCAAACGAAACTTGCAGACATAATATTTTATCAATATTTTATCAGATATTTACGTTAAATAAAATTAAAAAAAATAAAAAACTATTAGAAAATATTTTCCCTTGCCTAAAGAACAAACTAGATTAACTTGAAAAATCAACTTTCATGTCATCCAAACATTTTTGGTTTAATATTTGCAATAAGACAAATATAATTTTATTCACTATACTGTCCTGTCTTGACATTTTTTTATTTTAATGTTGTGAACAATGTAGCCAATCTTGTAATGATCTGAAATTGACTTTTTTTTTTTTCCGATCGCTGTCGTACGTGATAGTTTGTTATTTTCTATTAGTTTTATTGGCACGACAGCTCTACATAAGTGTCATGTCGTATAATTTCACTGGAGCACAAGGTGCATGAAGTTTGTGAAAAACATGTTTCTTAACGATTTCGGCCTACTGCTTCAAATGAAAAAAACATTAACATGACTGAAAAGTTGTTGTAGAGCATCTAAATTGTTGTGCAAAATACGTTTATCCAAGAAGTTAAACGGGAACAGTTAATTACAAAAAACTTTTGATTTCATAAAACATTTGTATGCATATACATTTACACAAGTACACTTTTGCTCTAGTGATGAATGGAGTAGCCGTTTTTCACGTGTTCAATTTATTGTTGTTTACGAATAATCTCTTTTACACAATAAACACAATAATTTATTTAATTATTCATCAGTCATGACATGAGTTCAGAGTTTTTTTAGTTACGTTTCACACCTATATCAAATGACAAAAAGTTCGAGACTTGAACCTAATTCAAGACCGTCTGTCCTATACCGCCCAACTCACACGGCCGGACATGAATAATGCTACAATAAGAGTTATAACAATTTTTTTAAACTTCATGGTCTTACATTATTGCATTTAATAAATTATTAAATTTTTATTGTATGCTAAAATAACAACTAGAGCAAATAATATTTTACTACTACTTCGCCTGCAACTTTCTTTATTAATACCGCATGTAAATCGTCGTTGTATTTCTTATATATCTGTTGATTCCCGTTTACATTACGATAATCCTATAAATGTGATGTTGAAACTACACTTTATGAAAACTCCATGAAAAAAGATAATCGGAATTTCTTAATTTAAAATTTAGTCATGATATATTGGGTAAAATATCACTGAACAATTCGGCATTGTTTTAGCATTTTCATTTAAAAATGTTAACTGCAAAAAAAACAGCGATGAATGCTCGCAAGGAAAATTTCGTATTTCTCAAGGGAAATCGAATTACAAAGAAAAGATTCGTACAATAACCCGGAACGCGTAAAATCGAGAGCCAGAATCAGTAACGCGGATCGAGCAAGCTATTCTCACGGGGAAAGAGCGAGGGGAAGAGCGATTATTTTTTTCGTCGCGAAACAAAATCAAAGAGAATGCTCGGGGAGTTGAATGGTTGATTAACATCACCGATACGCACACTGTTATGCCTATTAATGTGTAAAACGACAAAAAAACCCCAAACCCCTTGATATACGTAACCATACCCGTATAAAATATAGTGGTCAGCATACGGTGGAGTTTGGTGTGTTGTGCATGAGTAAGGAGTTGAGTCAGAGCCTGGAGAACCTCGGCGGGGCCCAAACCCTGCCGGGCCGCTTCTCCGTACCGTCCATATCCGGCATCTACACCAGGCATAAACGGACTAGGTAAGACCAGCTCATTGTGTGACTTACCTACTTGCCGGCAGGCCGATGAGTTGTGACAGAACGACGAATAATAAAAAATCCATCCCTTTCACAGAGAGCACACGTATACGACACGTTGTGGACTACTTGCGGATTTTTCAACACACACGCGCACGCTTGAATATATATTATACATAATATGTACACGTTTATACACACGCAGACTCCCACTTTTTGTACAAGTGTACTCACTCTGTGTTGGGATTTTTTTTATCCATTCTTTCACCCGCCAAAATAAAAAATTTTCATCCTTGATTTTTAACGTCAATCGCGAATCCATGGACTATTGTTTTCTAAATTCATGCTTACATTTTGTTAATTTTGCGTGCGTTTTGCCGGGGCATGGAATACGTTGCCTCGTACGTGTTTGTACACCATTTCCATTATACGTCTCATCGTTCCATCGGGATATCATCTGCTTCTCTTTATATTTTTGCTCACTCGTAGAAAACTTGATTCCGTAGAGGAAAATACAAGGAAATCGTGATTTCGTTCTCGCCCGTTTAAATTGTGCTCCTGTACCCAAGAGTATAGTTTACTAGGCGAAAATGTTGCCAAATAATGTTCGTATAATTTTTACAAATCAACGAGTACTTATGCCAAAAAATTGTTTGTCGCGAGAAAAAAAATTATACAGCAACTTTGATGCGCAATAATAATTCCTCGGGAAGATCTCTGTATGTCGCAACAGAAGTTGTTCTTGTTTCTTGGTTGTCAATAAAACGCGTGAGGACGAGCCACATATTATATTCGCGCTACTGGATTATTCGCGTACGCCTCAATTAATATAAAAAAAAAAAAATTTCTTTTACGAACTACGATGTATTACGTATGAGAGTATTTAAACAATTTTGGCATTAAAAAATGTATGTTTTTGTGCTGTTTTCTAAGGTTGAAAAATTAGTATTTTTAAGTTTTTTATTTAGTTTCAAGAATTTTTTTCTTAGAAACTATTTTTGAGAAATAATGTCTAAAAACTTTTTTTTTGGCATCAAAAATTAGAAAACAAATGTTTCTATTGGTACTCGTAGCGTATTATGAAGAACACGGCGTGAGACAACTCCATCGAAATACTTTTTCCGACTTGGCAACTGATTCCGCCCGGATTACACGCAAAATAATTAAACAAATGTTATTATAAATTTCTTTTTTAGCATAAAAAAAGATATTTATGTACTTAAAAAAGTATAGATGGTACAAGTTACTATGATTTTTTAAAACACTCAACTCTAGATTTTAACGTTAGATACTACTTCAATTAGTTTTGATATTCATATTTGACATAATTTGTATCAATCATGATTGTATTGATAGTGCACTCCACTAAATTAAGTAAAAAATGTTGTATTTCACGTAACGCGATGAATTCTTAGAAGCTTGAATTTTCTAATAACTATAATTGTAAGGTACACACTCATAATACATACAGTCAATCATTATGCATGAAGGACATTTAAACTTTAATGAATACGTTACTGCTCGTAGAGTCGTAGAAATGCTTTATCAACGTATTATACTTTCTCACGCAGCTTACGTAGGTGCATACATGGGCCATTTCACGAAACCATTACTTCATATCAACAACACGTTTAATTATTTAATGTTGAAACCTTTTCTTAATATAGTGAAATGTAGTTTATAGCAGTCAATTCAGTCAATATAATTATTTTTCAGTTTTTATTTTTAACCCTAGATTCGAATGTAGTACAGCATTATCGTCGTGAATGGATACGAAGTTAGTCCGGGTAAAATACTGTAATCTTGTTCATCTTCTGTTAATGCAATTTTAAATTAACAATCAAGCAGATATGTTTATTGTATGAATGTAGATTGTAAGTATATGTATAATTACAATTGTGTAAGCCCAATAGCATTGCTGAATTTTTATTTGAGGTTGCATAATCGTAGTTTTATCGGTGTTTACTCATCACCATAACTTATGTTTGATGTTTTTAAAAAATGTTCGCTGGTTTAACATGTGTTTTTTTAAATGGCCTTGAAATTAAACCCAGAAGTTTCCAGCTCGTTTGTACCATGAATAAACTTAGAATTTATATGAAAGTTTTTAATGCAAAATTAGAAAAGTTTCATTCCACTCATCCAAATATTACATTGTTCGTGAAATGACCCATATAAAAAGAGCTTGGATTCGCTTGGTTGGTTGGTATTATATTTATTTTAGATTTTACCTTATTCATCTTTAGTCTTAATTAGTGTATCACTGTCATTAGATTTTTTTAATGTACTTTGTAGATTAGATTGGCTAATTTGGATAGCTATATCATTGACAATAATAATTATCATCATTATTTTATAGCTTATGTGTGTAAAATGATTTTTTATTAACATTGGCAGCTTCGGATCTATACTTCATAATTGAAATCTTTGTCATCGTTTTTAGTTGAGCAATATCATTGTTTATCTTTCGTGTGATTGAATGTTATGTCCGTTATAATCTTCCGGAATAGTACATGCATTTTTACAGTTTTCTCCGCATTTAATTACAAAGGATGTGATTTTTATACGTTCAAATGGTTTCAAGACGATCCAAAATCCTCTGTGTGAAGACGTCTTATGAATCATGAGTTTACAATTTATAAAAATATCTTATCTTACATTTTCGCGCGATATTGCTCGACGAGTGAATGAACGTACAAAGTTTTTACCCAAATACATCATGATTGTATAAGCAGCAACGAGTTACCGCATATACACACAGAAATTGGCAAAGCTGTTAATTTGCATCAACATTACAGCTCGTCGCCGGACAGCCTGTCAGCTGAACGAGGCGACAACAAGTCGCCAGGTACGAACGCTAGTCCGTCCGCCTTTTACAAGCTGACGGTGCCGCTGCTCAGGTGCGAAACCATCGACGTGCGCGACGCTGCTGTACACGCGATCGGCAAAGTCAATGCCGATGCACTCAAGTAAGTAGAATTTTGCATAAAGATTTTATTTTCAGTTTCCGATGTGACTATATCCTTCTTTAGACCTTCGATTAGTGAAAATTTGCGCGTCGGAGTATTACGTGTTGATTGTAGCGTTTTTCGTGAACAAATGGACGTGTGGAAGAGAAAAATTATAATATTAATTCAAATGAAAAAACGTGGCATTTAACCATGGATGATTATTTAAGCAAAAAAGTACATCTTTTTTAATTTAAAAATAAAATACCAATTTTTTCCTCTCAGAAGTCGAAATGATATAGAATTCAAATCGAAAAATAAATAAATTGATGCATTGTTGTTGTGCGATGTTCACGTTGCCATCCGTTGCCCAATTTCAAGATAGAGTAAGCTTTGCCATCGACATCACGCCATTGGTAGCAAGAAGAGCACATCATCATCATCAGTTCCCGAGAAATTCACCCCATCAGTGGCATTGATCTTACTTCACCGTGTAAACACACACGTATATATATACTTGTATCCTTCCATTATTTCTCTCTCTTTTCCTCTCTCTTCCTCACGCTGCATCCCAACGTATTATATCTACGTCATTGATTATTACGAGAGACGAAAAAAAGATAAGTCCAGCAAATATAGCTGATTGAACTGGGCTGTATGTACAAGGACCAAAGTCTAGAAACTAATTAGCGCTACAATAAAAACCGAAAGAATTTTCATTTTCATTTAAAACGCTGGAGAAAAAAATATCGGGTATTCTGAAAAATAGCGAGTAATCTAAATTATTCGTTGCGTTTCAAACGAACTTAATTTAATTAGCGTTTCGTTTGACGTACGTAATATCATCGAAACCAATGCTGTATGTTGTATGTCCCCCCCCCCCCCCCCCGATTGATCTCTGCTGTGCAACCAAACGATGAATGAAAATTAATCCGCACAGGGATCTGATGGAAGAGCTGGTTCCCTACATTCGAGAGGCAGTCGATCGCAAGCAGGAAAACATGAGGCGACGCAGACGACGAGATGCCCTCAGATTACAGCTTGTTTGGGTGCTCGAGCTCATTGCCGAGTACGGTACCTTTGGCATTTGGTAAGCTATCCGTGTTGTGCATAATTATTATGTACTTCTACGTAATAGGGGATTTCGGACTGCTTGTTTTGCGTTTATAAAATTGCGGAATTCAGTCGAATGTTCGGTCATACATATACGTACAATGTACGTACAGTAAGTAACTTGCAGTATGCGCGGAAATCATATAATTAACATTCCTCTCTTCGTTTAATAATATCGTTGATTAAAATTTTTTAATGATATTGTACTTGAATGTATACCTAATTTAAATTATAATCGTCGTGTTTATTATAATTTTGCTTCGTATACGGTGTAAACTTATTTTTTGAATATTTTTCGTGATTCACGTGAAGGCGTACTTATTGATCACTAGTTTCCAATTAACACGTGAATAAGGTCCTTCGCGATTGCTTCGCGCGAATATACAGACAGGCAAATTGATTAGTGGACCATAGGCTTTACCATTTAGACTTGAATAGTACGCGTGTTTCAATGACAGTACAATACTTACGGTGAGGGTTTTCAATAACACCGTCTTGTTTGATTTGCTTGTCCCTACGTTTATGATACCTACGCAGCCCAGCTGTATTAGATCGAGAGACGCAATCCCTTCATCCGACGTTCGTAGAGTACATCGATGGCGCTCGAGTGTATTTGGAAAACGAGAATGACAAAGACGCTCCCGCTGTTATGGAAATTAAGCTGCATTTTTGTAATTTCGTACGGAAAATGCTCAAGAGCTTTTCACGTGAGTTGGAATTCAACAGTTATTTGTTTTCTGCCGTACCATGCTATACCCAATTTATATTGATATCGTTCTACGTTTTTGAAATATTTCATTTCACGAGTACTCTCGAAGCTATTAAATTTTTATTTTGGCTACAAAATTGTAGTACTTTTTCAATTTCATGTTGATATTTATTTTCTCTTAGTTGTGAAATGTTAGTCACTCACACGAAGCTACGCGTATTTTTATCATTTATCACATATCGAGATGAAAAATGCTTAATCCAAATTGTTTTTTGAATATTCGAGAATAATTTAATGACGCGACATGAAAGAAACTTTAATCCAACGCGAAAATATGAAAAACCACGTGTACCATCAGTGGAAGCCTGCCACACGCTACTGAAACGCGATCTGCGGCGCAACCTGTTCACTCAGTTCGCCAGCTGGGCCGGGCCCTACGGCAAACCGTTAACGAGCGGTCCGCTCGCTCACGACGACGACAAGTGCTCGGACCTCCAGCTTTCAGCACTACAGGCTATGAGCGGACTGCTGTGCTGCGGGGCTTGTTTCAATCCGCAAAGTCTCTCGGAAGAGGGCTCGATACTCTATCAGTGGCTGGATCTCCTGTTGTCGAGTAAGGATGAAAAGGTAATCCATTGTTACTAATATCATAGGTGTTACGATATTACACGGTGGGTCTTGTGATCTTAAAAGTCAAAGTGGCATCAACATGAGTTTATTGTATTAATTTTCATAAATATTATTATTATAAAGCTATGTCAATGGCTGTTACTCAAACAAATACTCGTTAATGACATCAAATATTTGAGAAGCAATCATCGAATTCTACGTATTGTTAGTATTATTACACCCATTGCATCCATTAGCTGTAATACGCGGGATTAAAGCATTAAAATCTGAACTCATTTCGGAAAAGTATATATTTGGTAAAAAAAAGTGTTATATCCTAGAAAAATGCTATGTTATTATAAAAAGTGCGTGTGCATATGAAATGTTTCTCTTAGATTTACAATCTTGCTCGCGATACTGTTGTTCTACTGCTCGAGGGTAATCCCGACATCGGAGCTCTCTTAGATTGGGTGGTCGACCGCTGCTACACTGGTCCACCTCCAGTGGCTGACGGCTGCTTCTTAGCTCTAGCTACCATCTTCAGTGCTCGGTGAGTTGGTTTTCTTTTTCTTGCGATGAAAAAAAGTATCGTCCTTACTTTTTAAACACGGACAAGGTCGAAACAGAATAACATTAAAAAAAATATGTTTTACCTGATTCTTCGAAGCTTTTTGATTGATTGAAATTCCTTATTATTATTTTTTACAATAATCGACGGGAAATACATTTTCCAAAGGCACGGAAAACTTCTGCATGTTTATTTTACCCCCCTCTCTCTATTCTCACCTGCAGGGAATACCCATGCGACCATTACACGAGCATTATAAACGTAACGCTTATGAACACCGGCTGTCCCAGAGCGCCAATCCAAGAGGCCGCGCTTCAACTGCTCCAGCTGCTCGAACAGCGTTTCTTCGGCAACGTGCGAAATTTGCCGGTACCGGACTCCGATACTGGTGAGTACGATACTATATTTAATATCAGCAATCATTTAATTTTATTACACACGGACAAGAGTAGTTGTCTGCACGCACTTTCAAGTATCATTTCATTGAGACCATTGAGACTTTTAGTACCCCTTCTTTACGGCTGCACTTTAACGCAGACATCAGGTATACTTTTTTACGAGCATTTAATACATCATGTGTGTGTATTATTTCATGCACAGGTTAACGTGACAATGTAAGGAATATTTATTATTGTCACGATTAACTTTAATGCAAGTGCTCTACGCATCTACAAACAGAAAATTTTGTGTTTTAATTAAAAACAAAAATCTGCACATACTGATGCAGAATATAGCATTCAGGTGGTACTTATTTATCAGTAGTGATCGGAGTCATATAATTTGCATGGATACAGGCAATAATTACGCAGGCGATATTTTTGCTCTATAAATACATTCTTGCGTATTTTAATTTCTATGTGATCCTGTTTTATCTTCAAGCATAAAATTGAATTGTCTTCTTCTTACTTTTTAATAGCCTTAATGGCCATGTTGGGTACTATATTAGACTCTGGTACGCCACGCTAAATGTATTCTATTATTTTATGTATTTGCGGGGGCAATTTTTATACTGCGAGGGTCGCCATTCTCCCCCTCTAGGCACCGTTTCCATTAACTGATCTGTCGGCACGGTAAAAGCATTACATTGCAGGGCCAAGAGCCATCACAGTGATAACGACATACATTATGGAAAAATCACGCCCGCGAAAAAGTGGTCGGAGCAGGGAATCGAACCCGAGCCTTCCAGGTAGAAGGCAAGCGCTCTACCACTTTAGCCACTGAGAACTCTAAAATTGTATTGTATGATCAATAAAGCCATTAATTTTTGTTTTTTTAATTTGGAGGGTGATTTTCAACTTGAGATACGACGTGATATATAAAAACGTAAAAAGTTTTTAATGCAAGTATTTTCTTGTTTTTGATATTTTTACATTTGTTTCTATAAATTAATAATAGTGCAACAACTATCAGAGACAAAATATTTTTGCTCGATGGCTTCATAATTCGAATCAACATATCCCTTTTTATCTTCCTTTAACGGGCACTGCCGACACTTCTGCGTCGATCTATACATGTGTATAGATGTTTCATCTCCCTTCCTTTTTCAACTGATTCTCAACATAAACCCAAGATGAATTGAAGAGAAGGATCAAAAGGGCCCTTGTTGGTAAAGGAAAAACTTTTCACAGGAGAAAAACATTTACCAAAAGTAACCATAACATTGTATTAGTGTCAGTAAATCTTTCTCCTCTGAGCCCAAACCCTTAAAATCACGCCTTGCTCGAGTAGCTTTCTGTATCTTGATCCAATATGGCCATAAATATTGCTTGACTAAGCTGTGACTGTTTTGTCTAAAAATGTTCAACTCATATTTTCTTATATTTATATTCAGGTTGAAACACATACTTTTTAAATAAAAATAAAAAAAAAATATCATTCTGATTAAATGGTAACCCAGCGGTTACAGTATAATAATTATGTGGCTGGTAATTTATTTTTGTTTAAAAAAAGTTCGCTAGCCCATTATTTTGTAAAAATAAACTTAAATAACCAATTTATTCGTAACAAGTAACAATATTAAAAAATATATACATATTAATATTTACAATACAATAAATATTCAACAAACATAGGAAACCAATTTTACATAATAATATTTATAATTATATTAAAAATAAATAATAATGATAATGAGAATAGTAATAACTTATCTTTCGGTGAATTTTCAAACTAACTGTAACCTCGTACTTTACTAGTAGTACGAAGCCCTTCAAACATCTATTTCCATCGAATCCGATCTCTTCGAATATCGAACTATCAACGCTGCAGTTTATTTTATTTTACAACATTATGATATGTGCGGTATTATACAATTAACATTTTGAGATGTACGTATATCATTATTTATACCATGCTTAATTAAACCTAATTAAATAAAATCTGATCTTAATCAGGCCTTTTAATTATTTTATTTTATAAGTTACTTAATACTGTAAAATACTTCAACGCCAATCTTTAATCAAATTATTTCTATATTGGTGACGTAACAAACATTAAAATTTTAAAGAACTGAGTTGCAAACTACATTTCATATCATAATTCCAGGAAGATGGATTTTTTAGACGAAAAATCAATTAAAACGGATTGAACCAAAAAAATATCAAAGGAATTTTCTATTTATTTATTTTTAAATGCATATTCTTAATCTAGCATTACCCTGTTTTATTGGCTTATGATAATTTTTTGTCTGGATTTAATAATATTAGAGCGCTCATGAACGTGCAAAATACTTTTGTAATCACAGCGCATTAAATTTCATTACTATACATACGTGTGTGTGTGTGTGTATGTGTGTGTGTGTGTGCGTGTAAAATGATCTCGTAAATATTGACGTTTATTATATTTTCTTATTATATTATTTTTATATATTAATATATTATTTTTTTTTATTATACTTCGAAAATGTATGAACCAAAAGCCATATATGGATATAGACTTAAACTTGAACCTCCACTGAATGGCAATTCTATCTCTCTATTGTATATTTCACACGGATGGACTTTTATTTTGCAGACCAAAACAGTTTTTGTTCTTAAATATTAGATTATTTAATATTATACATATAAGGATTCGGAACAAAGTGAGATCCATGCATTTTTTAATAGTTTATTTTGTAGCTACATCGAGAATTCGGGATTCATTGACATATCAGTTTTTTATATTTTTTCTGTATTTTTTTTTTATCAAAGAGTCTAGAAACATTTTTTTGGGGATGACAGTTAAGGAACTTTATGTTTTAAGACATCTTATTTACGTTTGATAAAAAAAAAAAAAAGGTCACTATATAAAAAATAAATCTTAAAAAAACATCGGCACCTTGGAGATAGAAAGCACCAACTCAATTTATTCCAAAGAAAGCAGTTTTCAATTTTCTAGGGTAAAAGCGTGGTTTAAAATTCGCTTGGTAGAGCACTAGGGTATTATTTTAAACTTTTTCGGAAAAAATCTCTGTTTTAGAAAATATGATTTGGTTGCTTCAAGGTGCGTAAATATAAGATAATAAAATTGATTCCTATGTTTTTTTTTAGTACTGAGACGAGGATTAAAATTTCAAAAAATATTTGTGTCTTTACAATTATTTTCTACCTTGAACATAAAAACAGTTATAACACTACAAAATTTGGGAAAATTGGGTGTTCTGAAATGTCGATTTCTTCCCAATAAATTCAAGATATTGTCCATCTCAGGAAATTCTGAATAGCGTCTTTCATCCGGAAAATTTTGCACTACTCTAATTGTTTTTCAAATAAAAAAATAAGCTTTTGAATGAGTAAAATATATCACGGTACTTCAATGAGATCACAAAATCATGAATTAGTCAGATATTATTATAATAATTATACTTTTAATCTTTTTGATGATAAACTTTTTTTTAATTTGTTGTACATACTATGTTCTAAAGTAATTTTTCCCCCTGGAATTCATAATGTTGGAGTAAAAAGTTGTATAAGTGTAAAAATGCGTATTCTTTCAAGTTTTATGAATTTTATCATATACAATTTTGGCATCTGCAGAACAAATCTAAAGACAATTTTTTGCTCAAAGGAAGCTGATGGATCAGAATGTTTTTTTTTTTTTTTTTTTTTATTACAGAATAGTTTGATTTATTTATTTAAAAAGTAGTTTTTTTTTTTTTTTTTCATTAAAACCAGTAAAAAAATGTATGATAACCAATCAGTTTTAGATTTTTTTCAAGCAAAAATGGCTATTTTTCTGTAAAGCCTGTGATTGTTTGAGGTAAAGTTTGATAAGAAAAGTGTTGTAAAAGATGGAGAATTATTTTATGGAGAAAAAATAAAACACCTACTTATCGAAAACAAAAGGTTAAAAAAAAAAACCTCCTTTCGCCTTTCGATAAATGCTTT
The DNA here is from genome assembly GCA_030522625.1 of Copidosoma aretas. Classification (NCBI taxonomy): domain Eukaryota; kingdom Metazoa; phylum Arthropoda; class Insecta; order Hymenoptera; family Encyrtidae; genus Copidosoma; species Copidosoma aretas. The sequence goes on from JAPYYV010000939.1 coordinate 21,531, forward strand.
TTGTGAACAGCAACACATGCACCCACCGATTACTGACGTTCTAAATCGGCATTATAAAAAAATTGTAGTGACACATCACTCGACAGCTGGTTACCCAGCCATAAGTAAACGCCCATCGTGATAACGATAAAAAGTTTTTATTCCACGTAGGGATATCGCTATTACACATAGATGAAATACTATAGGTATGAACAATAAACACATCGGCGCTATTTTACTCTCTCAGTGGAGAACCACTAAATTTAACACTCGAAAACCGAGTACACTCGTTCTCCTCGATCATATTATAATATTACGTATATGCATAGGGTATATTATACAGGGCGCAATTATTACGCTAAGTGTAATCGCACAGCCAATCCAAGGGAATTTTCATATCCACCGTTCCTCTGCAGTCCACTGTAAGCATTCCCTTCCTATCCTGATCGATAGTTTTGGTAGCTTCGTCAGTCGTTACTCGAGTCGCTGGGGTCGTGCCTTTTGCTAGAGCTCTTCGTTGCGTTACCTGATGCAGCAGCGTTAGCCACACCAGCGCAGTATTCCTCGATTTCCGTTTTTGTCTCGTGCAGGCTGTTCTTGGTGGTGTGGGGCCGCAACTCGAACGAGTCCTTCCACGGCCTGTCGCAGACGATCGTGCGCTCGACCCCGAGCGCTAAACCGCTCGTTCGCATCGTCTCGGTACCTGTGCGCCCAAAGATACAAGTACAACGTGAGCTTGGAAATTAAAAAAATACTTCAACTGTATGTGCAGCAGTCCCCAAAACTGAACAATTTTTGATGAAAACAATCGAACCGCTTCCTTTTAAATCGATTTCATTAGTGATAAATAAATGAAATCAGTGATTTCAAATCAAATAATAAGATAATATCAAAGTATGAACGCGCGATTATTGAGTTGAAAATTCTTAAAAATGAGTTGCGTTGTGACTTTATATTATTCACTCCCCTCTTAATTTTATCAAGGTCGATGTTTCCATAGTTAATTATTTTGATTTAATGTTTAATAAAAATTTATGTAATGAATGTAAACCATCATAAAAAACTGTATAATTATTTCAAAAACACAAATGATCGGAGACGTTAAATAAAAAATACAGCCAAGGCTTGGAAAATAGTAATACGTTAAAAGTGTATTAATTAAAGCCACAGTTAATTAAATATCAGGGTGCCAAATGATTTAATTAAATCTCAATTCAATCAGAGATCAATTGAAATTTAAAATGATTGTTTATTTTCCTCGTATTTAATTAAATCTTATTCATAACTGATACATCAATTCACAATTAAGAGTCTTTTTTAATTAAAATAACTTTCGATCAGGAATTAAGTTTTAATTGCAATACAATTGTATTTGAAAAATTAAATATTTTAGACTCTGATTAATAATGGTAAAATAGTATAGTTTTACACTTTTAGGTAATAATTTTTTTCCAAAAAAAACAAATGCCATTCTAAATATGTAGCGTAATAATCTATAAGATTTAACGCAGTGCCTCAACTTGTCGCTCGATTGACCTTATAGGAAGTATAGGCATAGGATTTTACTCATTTCTTAATTACCGTGTCGAGTCGCCGGATCAGACTGTCCGATACGCAGTAGCATAGTTCGCCTTCGGCAGCCACGGCAGCGGAACAGCTGTTTGACAGCGGCGCGGAAGTTTTGACCGCTCGCGCAGTATAGGCCGAAACTGATGCCGAAGTTCGTGTCGAAGAGCAGGTTGCAGCCCTTCTGTATGAGCACCTCGAGCTCCGTTTCCGTGCCTTCCTTCTGCAATCGAGACATTATGATTATGGTGACATCGAGGTCCTTGTTACATGATCGATGTTTCAACTTCGAAAATGTGTTGGTATACATATACTTGTCACGGGGTCTAGCTGTTCAGTGTGGATAAATGTACATAGGGGTGTGATCAATTGTACCTCTACTGTACACACAGTTATGACTAAAGATAGTTTAATTATTGCGTGGGATAAGTCTGAAGAAGTGACCTTGAAAAGAACTGGCCGACTGAATGCGATTGATGCTAGAATCCAGTCTATCGGTATGTGAAGGGGATTTGGAGATCGAATACGTATTGTTAATGAGGGAGTATTCTGACAGCGTTGGCCGCGATGGTCAAAAGTTTGATGCCAAACGCAAGCTTCAGACTGCATCTCGATGGAGCCAATCAGTAGCCCCCGATCCTAGGGCTCAATCTCATCTCATAATATTATACACGCTTTTCTTTTGTGCACATGCACTATTGACTATTGAGTGATCAGTTGATCAAGATGATCGGGATTTGGTCTTTATTTGACGGTTCGTAAGTATCCGCATGAGGAATTCTGACTTTTTATAAGTGCAGGGTTAAAATTTTTAGGTTTTTCGAAAATAAACTTGAAGACCTTTTTAATAGGCTCAGAGCTTTGGAAATTAGCCATGTCTTGTTCTCAAGAGCATATATTATATGCGAAACAAATTCGTTACTTATTTTTCTCACGAACACATGCACATTTTGGAAATAATCGCAAAGTTTTATAATTTTCTACTTTAAAATTGATCACCTGATTAAAAATTCATCCGTACAGTTGAAAATATTCCATCCTGCGGTCAATGCCGAATGTACTTATTATTTTATCAAGAAAATATTTAATTAGGGCATCCTAATGTTTTTTGAACGAATATTTCTGAAGGTAACATTTGAATGTAACATTGAGCTCAATGAATTCGATCTGCGTTCCGTCTCCTTCACCCGCGAACCAACCGCTTATGAATTTGAATTTCGAATTTTGAATAAAATACGAACCTGCGGTCACCCCTTGAGTAAACATGATTCCTGCTTGATGTTTAGCAACTCGCAGAGAAAATAGCTCCGTTGCTATTTTTTTATTTTTCAAAAAATTATTCTCAAAAGAGATGATCCCGCTGCAAAGTCTTACCTGCATAAAAGCGTAGATGCGCATGGCGTAGGCCGGCAGATTGAAGCAGAAAAAGACGCTCGAGACGATGAGCAGCATCTTGGTGACCCTCGCCTGGTTGATCGTGGGCTGGAATTCCCCGACGGTCGTTCTGGCCTTGAGCGACGACCTGGCACTGTCGACCCGCCGCACGGCCCGGATGATCAGCGAATTCAGGACTATGATGATCAACAGGGGCAGAGCAAAGGTTACGGCCGTGTCGACGTAGTTGACGATGCTCGCCAGGTCCTCCCAGCCCTCGTCTATCTGGCAGACGCGCTTGGTGGTGTCGTTGCGCCAGGGCCGAGATCCCGTGTACTTGAGCATTGGACTGTAGAGCATCAGTCCGACCGCGCAGACGCTGCTTATGAGAATCTTGGCGCGGTAGACCGTGCACATCCATTGACGGCGCAGGGGGTAGCACACGGCCACGAAACGCTCGACCGTGAACGCGACTACGAACCTTGCGTTGTTGTTGTTTGTTGTCATTAAGATTTTCAAAAGCATTCGCCAAAGTTTTACTTATCATTATTATTATTATTATTATTATTATTATTATTTTTGTTGTTGTTGTTCTCATATTTCTAATATGATGCTTTCTACACTAGGGCTAAAATGTAGTGCTTCATGGGCTGATTGAAAGATGCGATATTAGATGTGACTGTTTATTTTATTTTCTCCGTGACTACTTAAACCAACTTTCCGCGTTTGTAAATTGATTTTTTTCAAAATTAACTGTAGAGTTAGACTTTTGCTTGAAAATTTTTTTGCTAATAAGTCTTTTCTTGGCTATCGCCATTTTAAGGTTGCTCCCTTGGGTGGCCGTAGTACTGCTATGACAATTTTCGGGCGCTTATCACGAAGTTACATTAAAGTCGCCAGTACTCAAAGAATACTCAGCGAACCAGGCCCAAAACATTCACAGATGATTCTTCGACTGTCTAGTTTCTCACAGTTTTTTTTTTACGTATTGATAAGGTATGTGTTTTTTCTGAAAAAAAATCCAACTTACATTTCATAACTTCAATCGATAATAGTGTTACAAATTTTCGAAAATCACACATTTCTCAGTACTATATTATTCATTAACTTTCCACGAAGAATGTATGCACAAAATTTCAGATCAAAATATTAAAAAGCAATTTAGTAAAAAAGAATTGGTCCGTGATGCAGTGCAGCACATCTTTTCGGCTGTATTTTTTAACAAAATTATTACTAACTTGAAAAAATGGCACCAGCGTCAATGTGATGTGCCGTTTGTTCCTCAGATATTTGTTAAATTCTGTATTTTTAACAAAGAATGCGAAAAATGTATAGAAAGCATGATTTGTTCGTATTTTTTGTTTACAGTAAAGCCCCAAGGTAATGGGTAATTTTCTCAAGTTATAAACGATTTTGTACAAAAAAAAAAAAACAGCCCAAAACACGTACTGTGCTTCAGCACGGCACTATTCTTTTTTGCTAAATTGCTTCTCAAATACTTCTTTTCAATATTTTGATCTGAAATTTTGTGCACACATTCTTGAAAGGTTAATGAAAAATGTATTGCTGAGAAATTTGTGATTTTCGAAAATTCTAACACACTATTGTGGATTGAAGTTTTTATATGTAGGTTAGATTTTTTTTCGGAAAAACCACAAACCTTATCAATATGTAACAAAAACCGTGAGGAACTAGACTGTCCAAGGAAAGTTTGTGAATTTTGTGGTCCTGATTCACTGAGTATTCTTTGAGTACTGGCGACGTGGCGACATTAACGTAACTTCGTGATAAGAGCCCGAAAATTGTCATAGTAGGTAAGTACGGACACCCAAGGGAGATACCTTAATTTAGCTGTGACTTGATTTCGCCCCTCCGTAAGTATACTTATGAATCGCGTTGTACCTACACACCCACTTGTTGCGTTGTCGATTCAAGCTTACGCAGACATGGTATATAGTGTATCACATACATGGCATAAACTGTAGCATGACTTTTAATACTTTTGATCCGGAATTTTGGATACGATTTTTATATTTATTTTTATATATTTGATAATTAATGGCTGTTTATGTTTTTACAACACATCCCCAATTGAAATTTGGCAAGATCAACAAAATTTATCATTGTTATGATTATTATTTTTTAAATCATAATTGTACTTTAGTGTACTTTATAATTTTTTTTTTATCTTTTTGGTTTCAATAAGTAGTGCAGACTAAATATTTTTATCATTTTTAATTTCCGTCTCATTCTCGAAATCCAATCGATCTTGATTTTCTGTCATTTTGAGTTGAAGCTACTTTGTTTGATGTTAATTGATAATTCATATGAATTCAAAAAGTTAGTAAAAAATCTCAAACTACGATAAAGTTTTATTGAATTTCAAAAATTTCTAGAATTTAATCGTAATTGAATATTATATTTTTTCATTTTCTTACGAACTACATTCATCTCAATTTTCGGATGAAATATTGAAACATTGAAATTGAACAATATTGAATCTCATATCATGCTCGCAGGATTCCCGATTTCATTCCGTCCAAATGCATAATATTGTTGCATCGATGAAACGAAATATTCATTGCTGATATTATGCACGTGGTAACCCTATGTATTACGATTCTTTCGCGTCCCGTATCGAAAGAAAATAGAAAAGTCGGATAAAAATTGGCGTGGATTGGTATACATACAGTAACGAGAGACGAAAAAACAAACTTACCAAGCACTGAGAAAGCTGCAGACGTAAGGCCAGTAGACGAAAAACTGACACAGCCCGTCCTCATTCATAACGTGGACGTTGAAGATTCCAAGCCAGGCGACAAGGATCGACATGAGAAATCCGGTGTCGCTGAGAGCCAGAGCAGCCAAATACATGCTGGACGAGGTCTGGCGCATCTTGCTGGCGAAGACGACGTAGACGGAGAGACAATTGCCCAGGGCGCCGATGAACACGAGTACCGGCAAGTAGTAGGTCTCCAGACCGTTAATAGCGGCCCAGCCGATCGAGTAGTTGGTGCTATTCTCGATGCCGTCCGTCATTTTCTCTCCCTCTCTCTGGATTTATTTTCGCTCCACTTTGCCCCGTCGCGTGGGATCGAAGCTTTCAGCTTCACTTAGAGCTCGCGTGTAACGCGTGTGTTTATCTTTTGTTGCGCCTCGTACTCTTGGAGTACATGGCTTTGACTACGGTGGAATCGCTTTTTCGTCTCTGGCGCTTCTTCATCCTCACTGCCGATGCGATGTTTCTTTCAATCAACTGTTACTGATGGCTGCTAATCTGTATATTGTACGCGGATTCATGGATTCGACAGAGGGGTTTTCGCGTTTCTAAGGGATGAAACAAATTATTGAGAATAATGCGACATTGAGTTCATTTTGTTTTTCAAACAAAAGCTTTTTTCGCGACTGGATTTGCATTACGCTGGGATTTTATGATTTTTAGGTAAATATCTAGTATATACCAGGCTTTGGTTTATAATGTGATGGACGTGTGTATTTTTACCTTGGGGAGTATGTTATTTCTCATGATCACAAAAATTTTGAGGTCCAACTTGTCTGTTAATTTTATTATTATTTAAATTATTCTTTCTATACTTGTTCTTAAAACTGCCGGCACACGATTTTTATGAAAAAATAAAATAAAACAAAAGAAAATAATTAAAAGTGGACAAATGATGTTTCACAGAAACAGACCGTAACACTGTTAAAAAAAATCCTATACTTTTGGAAAACGTGCTAGATCGTACAAGGATTTTTTAGCGAAGAACGTAAAAATGCCCAGCAGTCAATCAGTCATTGAAAAAAAATCAAAATTAACTTGGCATAGGTTCTAAAACACTTAGTCACTTTTGTGTTGCGCAACATCAACGATTTTCTACATTTTCTGACTTTTGTTCTGTTTTTTTCCTGTTGTGTTTTCATCACTGCCATCCACTGATCCACCATTTTTCTTCATTAATCCGAAATCCTATTCAACCAATTGCTTACAATTTTTTTTTGTCGCACTTTGTCTACATTTTATCTTCACTTTCAATCTCGAACCAAAACACTTCCACAGACAGTAAATCTTTAATCGTACATCACTCTCTGCTCGACTTACTTAAAGCAAAAAGCTCAAGTCCAGCACAAGTTTAATTTTCACACCATGCAATTTGAATTTCCTGTTTCACTCTCACGCTTTGATTTCATATCTCAAATCAAAAATAAAAGAATAAAAAAAAAGTCACACTGTCACAATTAATTCACCGAAACTCAATATATTAATCAGCCGTAGATAAATAAAAAAAATTAACTAAAAGGTAAAACTGGTAACATCGACAAGAAATGGTTGTCAGATCTTGGATCAGTTGCTCTGACAACGCACGCGGTACGACTGAATGAAGGGAGAATGTACGGGCTAGCCCTCAGCCCATATATATACGCGTATATGCCGGCGTGCGCGTTTATTCGGAAGGGGAAGAGAAGATTACAATATGTACGGGCGCCGGGCGTCTCCCGTTTTTTCTTATCTTTTTTCCCATTGTGTACGTTTAAGGGTTATTCACGCCCCGCTTATCTGGAATTTGGGAAAGATCATCTGGAAATCGATAGAGTGGCCTGTTGTTCCTGTGATATAGTGAACTTCGAACCTTCAACCGTAACGATGAATTCAATGATGTTCTATTATGATAATTCCTATGTATGCTGCAATCAAATTAAAAAGCTCTCATTTCATTTAGTTGTGTTTTTGATGCTATGACGTGTGTGTTGAGTGACACGACTACCTCCTGTTCTATCATAAATCTAATGTGTTCGAATCAAATTGATTAAATCTTAACTATAATTCATCACTGAAGTTTATACAATGTATTTTAACTCGGAATGTCATTTACTCGGTACGGGAATTTTAGATGCATACAGTGCAAAATTAATATTTTTTTTATCTTACTTATTGCGAAAGTTCCAACCAGGTGGATGTTCAATTGAACTGTATACAGATTTATTTACGTTTTTCGTCTGTATGATTTCGATAAACAAGAGCGATTTTGTCATCGGTCTGCGTACTGTTTTATGTTTATCTACTTAAGGTGAATAATGTACATTTTACCCGACAAACTGAAATTATCGCTTACATTTTTGTTAAGAGTTCTAAACTTTGGTGAGATTGGAACGGTTTTACATAATGATTAACAGGCCTAAAAAGAATTTATAAGAAAACATTGGTTTAAGATGCTATTTTAATAATGAATATTAATTATTTTTCAATAAATATAAAAACAATTAAATGTTCCTAGAGGTTTTACCAATTTTAAGTTATTCGTTACATGATAATTCTCCTAAGTATTTTTTTACAAAATTGGTTGATTAAGAATATTAAAAAAAAAAATATTAATATTGCAGCAAAATTTCGAAAAATAAGACAATTTTTAGTTTTAGGAAATATTTTGTTAGTGAAGAGATCAGTCGAAAGATATTGTTGATGGAAAAAAATCCATGAGTTTTCTCGCTGCTTTGATTTTGAAAAATAGCAATCCCGTAAAAATCAGATGTAGGTAAGTGTCAGTAAAGCTGAAAATTCTAGGTGTTCAACCTCCATTTGAAACCAACTTATTTTCTTGCTCGCATTAGTATTCTAGTTACGTATCAAATTTTCAGTATTTAATTATTTTTCCTACCTCGGGCGTTTTTGAGAGGCTGGTGTGCCCTCGGTAGGAAAAACAGTGTCCGCCACTCAAGTGCGATCCATCCAGGGCTACCTTGCGGTCTCTCGAGCCTGCTTCACAGGACCCTCGGGCTGCAAAATAGCCCTGGCGGCGATCGCAATTTTGTGACGAAAACTACTATTATAAAATATGTGTCATTGTGAAGCGGAAAACATTTTGAGTTTCGTTTAGAGGGCTCTGGATTCACGCAAACAGTTGGCACGAATTCAAAATGTGGCTATCAGAGTCCTGTGGGTACCCACTACCATCCGTATCAAGTATCAAGTATCAAGCGAACAGTTGGTGAGCTTGGATGCAAAGCTCTAATAATTTGTTAATTACATTAACAGAAAAAAAAACTCTTAGACCCTGAGCTTCAATTTGAACAACTTTAACAGAACATTTGATCGTTGTATTTGATCGTTCCAATAACTATTTGTCTCTTATTTAGGTTTATTTTAATTAATGTTCTAATTTTGTTTCTATTGCTGCACGGCTATGTTGATCACCTCCATACTCACTTCAGTAATAATGTAATAATATGATGAAAAGCGATGCAGGCAATTTTTGGAGTGCATATCTCTTTATTATATTAAAATTCTTTTGAGTGTTAAAATTATGGTATTCGATTGGTCATTGATTCTTTGCAAAAGTGATGATGCAAGGGATAATAATGTAAGGGGATGCGGTTTATCTGCTCGTGAAGTGCCCAAGACACTTCCGAAATTCAGTATAGTCCTGATGAGGCCGCCATATAGTGTGGTGAAATATTGACAGTTTAGAATTTTAATATAATAAAGAGAAATACACTTCAGAAATTGCCCGTTTTATTCTATATCATATAAAAATATGAACGTCTGTGTTGATTTACAATTTGATTAAGAGCAGTTGTGGAATCGCTCTTCTATGTAGGAAGTGAAAATAATTTAAAAAAAATTTTTTCATAGCAAACCGAAACGTGGCAAACAATGAGTTTCTTCGAGCAATCTGTATGTGATTGTAACTCAAATCTTAAGGTAATTAGATAAACAATAATTACAAAAATTGCAAAATTAAGTAAAATACAATAATTCTAAACAATAAAATCAGTTTAATAAACGCTTAAAACCTGAGCGGTCAAAGCTTTTAGTTATAGTCACATACAGATTGCTTAGAGAAACAAATTATTTTTTAGTTTAATACGTAAAAGTTAGATTTTAATTTTAATTTTAATTTTTTTTTTTCGATTTGGCTCATGATGAGCCCTGTTAAAGTTATAAATCCACTTTGTGGCGGCTGTCATATTTTATCCAGAATGACGTAACTGACTTAACTATATTATTCTACTTGTGAAATTATTTTATTGAATACTCATATTGAAAGGATTATACAAAAATGGTAGTACGCAACTTAGTTGTGGCTGCCATTTTGCATCTACCATTATAATGAATATCCTATGTTACATTGTCTCCAGAACCAAATAAGGCTGCAAGAATTTTAATATCATTGGATATTGAGAAGAGATAAAAACATTGATCACCAGATTTTTCCCTAACTAATAGACCAACAGAACAACCAAGTTAAATAAAAGCTTGTGAATAAAAGAAACAAACAAAAGTTGTACATTCGTCTCTCAATTTTTATTCATTCACTTCATGTTGTTATATTTTTAATAAATCATCGACAATTAAAATATCGTACAAGGATTTTGAGTAAAATATCTCATGCTTAATTTGAAAGTTTTATCGATACTATACCATTTTCGAATCCAATTTTGTTTTACGTACAACTCCACTCAATAATAATCACATGTAGAAGGAATGCATTTTACATGGGTTATACAGAGATATTTGAATTGTTTCCAACGGGTAGTCTTGTTTTTTGATGATCATAGTGTTGACATTGTCTTTTTTCACGTGATATCACACGCATATAAAATTTATCTTCCAGCAATTCCCTGCAGAATCAAGATTTGTTGACTGCGCCACTGCCGCATGTAGTCTAGTGCACAAAATAAATAGCCTACTCCTCGGAAGCTGTACCATCTAAAATTTCTACATTTTTATGAGTTATGAGAAACTATTTTCCAACTGCTCAACACGTAAGCATACAATATTGCTTTATCCTATCTTAAAAAAATGATGGGTCACGTGATGAAGCCTGTTTATTCGTTCTGTGATTGGCTGAGACTGATCAAGAGCGGGTAAATTTAAAAATGAGATCGCGCGAAGCGCGTATGATGTAACTAGTATGATGAAAAAAATGATTGACGCGTTTATAAAGATACTTAATAAATGTGTGAAATAAATATGTTAAATAAATTTTGACAAATACTTGCACAACTGATTGTTTTAAAAGTTATCTCTAAAATCTCATTTTCAAAATATGGATCTATTTTATTGATCATTTCAGATTCATTAAATAACATTTAGCTGAAATACCAAAATCGATTACGACTCGATTTAACACTGTCATCTATTTTTATTTTTTTTTATCAGCTCACGTAGTTCCAACAATCCATGCCCAAACAAAGTTTCTTTCAGCTCTTGTTTTCGCTAGAGTCCAATTACGCAAGTCAAACTAAATAAATCTCATGAAAATCCAAGCACCCCAAATAACCTACCTGTCCATTAGCAGGTTTATTTTTCTCAATAAATAAAAAAAAAAAAAAAAAGAAGGGAAAACGAAGGGATAACTAATTAAAGTAATGGAGGAAAAATAATCGCATCGTCTTTTCCCTCCTTAGTCATTTCCTAAGCAAAGCCTCGAGAAAAAGGACAGAGGGCAAATAACTCACGTGTATGTAACAAAGAAGGGAAATTTCTCAACCTCATGCGTGCGTGCGTATGTGTGTGAATATGGGGGAGGAAAGAAGGTCCGAGCAAGGGAAAGAAAGTTTATGTATATAAAGTAGCGCTAGTCCGTTGACGTGCAAGGAATCAATGATTTTTCATCTGTGACGCAGATGGTGGGCTCGACCAGTAATGTGTGAAGAGAGGGCGGGGGGGGGGGGGGGGGGGGTTAGAGGGGTTTTTCAATCGTTTTCAACGCGGGTTTTTTTTTTTTTTTTTTTTGATCGAGTGGGGGTGGGGGCCCCGGGGTGTAACAATTTCTTGCTCTGCCTATATGAGTTCATTTTTTTTATCCCGGCCTTTTCTGACAATGTATAGAAACACGTACGTGAACGTACATTTTCCTAGAAAAAAAATAGATGTTGAACGTATGAACTATTATACTTATTTACTTATATCCATGCGAAACGGGTCGCAGAAAGATATATAATTATCGGCAAATGCCAATCGAGTTCAAGTAAGGTAAAAGTACCGATGGTGAAACGGTTTTTGGTGGAATTTCCTTAAAAAATTCATATAAAATTACGAATAGGAGATTTGATAAACATTTTAATGGTAGCAGATGTGTCTTTCGTTCCTGTTAAATATATAATTTTTTGAGAATGATATTTTGATGATATACTATTTTAAATAATAAAAATTGACAACATAGAGTTGAACATAATGCGAAACACCATCGAAATGCATGTCCCAATGGCGAAACGTGATATCCCAATGGCGAAACGTACATGTTATTTAAATGGAATCTGTGTGTTCCACCATCCGGACATAAAATATTTGAGGTCAAGATTCAAATTGTACGTATAATGAAACAGTGATATTAAGAAAAATTTATTGTAGTGTAATGCATTTAAAAATAGGTTATTACTTTTTTTTGATTCAATAGGACACAACTTTAAATGTCTTCTATAAATTTTTTTGTGATGGAAATTTTAAGAGTCTATTAGTTATTGAGGGTAGATTGACTGTTTCACTTTTGGGACAGACGTTGAAAGTGCGTTTCGACATCGGTACTTTTACCTTATTGATTTTGATATTTGTTTGTTCTAATAATAGATTTTTAGATGAAAGAACTTTGCAATATCTAGTCCCATAATCATGAAAATTAGAACGTTGTGAGCTATCTAATGACAAGTTTAACTGTATTATACAGCACATCAAATATCTAAAATGGTTTAGTTACCAATCAAAAGAATAATTTTTTCAATTGTGCTACAGTATAAAAACAATCGTCACATGCAGTGGGGAATGGAGAATCAATTTCTCATTACAATCAAGTGAATCAATGATATTTATAAAATCATTTCTCCAATCTTCCATCGAAGTGATTGATTTTGGTGAACAAAATATTTTAATTAATTAAATGTATATAACTAACCATATTGCCGTCTAAATACCGCACGTTTTTTCATTTGGACGGAAATCAAGCTTAATATTGAATCAATATAAAATTCTGGCAAAACCTCGATTAATTTAGAAGCAAGTGAAACTGAAATTTTCTCAGAATCGTAAGTTCTCAGACTGCAAAGAATGTACAGTCAATGTGCAGATAAATGTAGTGTTTGACAAAAAACAATAGTTTGAAAGGCTACAGATGCATGTATTTACTACTTTAAGTACAGAAACTCAATATGCTTGGGCATAATTGTAGAATTTTGCGAAATTTAAGTCGTACAACGCTTTAAAAAACAATATTACAAACTAGAGGAAATATTCGTGTAAAAAAACATCTATTTAACTGAGTTCAAAGTTCTTTGAAACGCACAAAAATTATTAAGAGTCTAGTACTATAGTGTACTATACTCTGGGATTACGGCGAGTCATAAATTGCGATCATTATCCGTAAGAGCACCGTAAAAATTGATTTTTCCCTTTTATTGATTCTTATTTTAGCGACATTATCGACATTCAAAGTATCTTTTAATAAGGAACCAACAAGAATTTTTTTTACGAACAATTGATACATAAGTTTGCCCACAAGCTGAATTCAAGTAAGGAAAAACAATTCATTGTTTTCGTAAAAAAAATACCAACTCAGGGATGTATCTTCCAAGACCTTACTCAATGTATCAGCCTGTAACCGACGAGAAAATTTGATCACCGGATCTTCAGAGCCGAAATTTCACACTCGCTTTGAAAATGTCGATTACAAGCTTTCACCTGAAAATCGATCGAATCAAGTGAAATTATCTTTCGTGTGATCCTTGTCCCCTTAAAACACAAAGCAATGCTCTCAACAGTTTATTTTATATTTTCTGTCGCAGGTCAAGAGGATTCGGGCACGTCAGTAACTGTATCTACGAGCAATACCACGATGACAGCTGCAGCAGCTACTGGCATCGCAGTAGTAACCATCGGATCTGGTCAGACATCGGGACCGACCCAGACTGGGACTACTCAGCGCGTCAACACTTTAGACGCTCTTCTTACCACGACCTGCTGTCGCAGTCAAAAGTTCCTGTCCCGGCAGCTGGCCCAGCTTCATCCCGAGCTCACCATGCCTATGTTTAGTGGTGAGTCTTGTTTCAGTCAGTTATGTCAAAGAGCTGAAATTTATTTAAAATTTGAATCGGTAATGATAAAAACAACAAGTGTATCTTAAATAAGACAGGAAATAAGATTGTGAAGGTTTTTCACGTTGAACCATTATTCAATCCAATTCAGAATATCATACATTTTCACGTTTTGCTCTTTATTTCTTTAACCGATTTTTTTATATATTTGTTTTTTTTTAACTTTTGAAATATTACTTCATGCCCTATTTATTTGTTATTTTTCTACTTGTCAGATTAAAATAAAAACAAATTTGCAAAAACAATGAATCATAAATTTACATTGAATAATGTTCATTGTGATTGATAATCATACGCATGTGATGAATTTTTTGGCACAGGAGGGTTCAGCCAGTTAATTTATTCCACTCGACGCCCATTACCGCCCCTTTAAAAAAAACTTTCCACAAGTGCCTTTCAATACTTCTCAACTCATTCGTCTGTATACGAATTTATCTTCCTTTTTGTATCTCCCACCTCTACACTCTCTTTAATTTTGATTCTCGACTATTTCCCCACTCTTCTAAATTTTTCTCTCGACCTCTTTCTCGTGCAAAGCGTCCCAAATCGTATTATTTGTTCATCCCACCGGTCACAAATGGCATAAGTATTATACTTATATTAGTAAGAGGTGACATTCCCATCCTAAGTCCTTACCTTATAATAATAATTCCCGTCTAATTTTTATGCGAGACTTATTTTATATGTGTACGCATTGATATAATAGAAAACGAAACTCTTTTCATTAGAATGAAATAAAATGAATCAGATAACCATTATACATTGTAGTTGTATGATGAAATACGAAATATCAGGTCTTGTTAGTCGGAAAATCGTGAATATCTTGATTCACGAGTTCGACAATTTCTTCCTTAAGCTCGTCGTCCATTTATAACCGGAGTAGCCAATATCTAACCCAGATTTCCGCTCCGAGCTTTGTCTCTTTCTTAATACCAGCTGCAGAGCCGAGCTCCTGTTTACGCATAGATAATATACATCATGCACCCGCCTATTATTAGTCAGATCATCGACAGCTTATACACGCACATATAGTTACATGCAGACACATATTTGCTATTCGTTCGTGCCTCTTTTTGCGGCCCCATTTCCACGTGACCGTTCGACCTTACCAATTATCGCATTCGGGAAAAGCTCACGCATTTACTTTGATACAATATGAAAGCGCAGTATGCTCGTCTCACAACTCCTATACGAGCATAAAATTAAACGGCTCACCACCATAAAGTTTATCCGAGAAACAAAAATACATGAATAATGTACGTTCGAGTGCGGACAGGCGATGCAAGGAAGATTTACTTTTAATATGGACTTATAGATGCTCTGGTTAAAGGAATTTATTTCTATGCGTGTTGTTTTGTTAACTATAGATAAAAAGGCACACTTAAGGATACATTACGTAGATGTGTGTGCGAAATAACTTTTTACATCCAATGTACGCTGCCTGTAAGCTAATTGTATAATCACATGCCTCAATTATACCTCTTGTGCGTATCTCAAGACTTTGACACCTACTCCTGCGTAAATACGGAATGACGAAAAAATTACTAGTTGATAGTTGGACAAATCGCTTCACCAAGAAGTCGACAACTATACTTATTCTTTTTAAGACGAGCGATAAGCTGTTTCTCGCTCCCCAGAATATGAAGCAGAGTTTTTTTTACATCGCGTCTGCATATAATCCTGATCCAACCTCTCGTTATGTCGATCGTAAAGAACTTTTGAGGATCCCAAAGTTACTTCGAAAGTTACTTCTTCTTAGTCGCTGTGAATGAGAAGGTGTACTATATATGGCGGCTGATGAGACTTTGTTTGGACGATCTATCAGAGTGATAAATGGAGACAAGTCAGAGGGACTGTAGAATATTATGTGTGCAGTATACGGATAAATACAAGAGCTTATCTCGTTTACGTGTAATTAATGAGAAAAAGTGTAAAACACCTCGTTCAATAAGCAGAGTGACATTGAATTTCAATCGAACTTAGTACAAGTGCAACTTTGTTACTTTATAACAATGATCTTGCGAATTTGTAACTGAACAAAATAATTATGCATGTAAATAATTTTTTAATTACAAAGCAGAATTCATTCGGTTTTACGTGCAGATTTTACAAATGATTCACGTAAATGTTCTTATTATTAATAAGTATCAAACAACAACAACAACAACAACAACAACAGCTATGGCTGCTTTTTCAAAGCATATACCTCGTACAATTATAATATTTTAAAGTTTGGTTTTCCTTTTAACAGTCTTTCTTATTATTCACATGCTGTTTTTGATCTCGTTTATTGAAATTAAATTTTTTTTACAAACTTAATAACAAGTTCTTGTATACATCTTTAAAAGCTGTATGCACATTTGACAAACTCAAGAGATACCTTTTTTTACAGAAATAACTCACAGATTTCAAACTGCTCGCCGTGAGGTTCGCCAGCTCTTGCTCCAGTACCTGCTCCCGTGGTTGCACAATATGGAACTCGTCGATCCAAATGTGCCGCCACCATCGAATCCTCTTAATTACTATCAGGTGAGACTATTTACTGTCATACATTTCTCTTTGATACATTACACTTTAATTACCGCGAGATATTAATAAGAGAATTTCGTAAACCATGTACATGATGGATTGTATATAACGACATGAATTCTGTTTGCCTTTTTCGTTTTGCCCCGCAATATAAAACATGAACCCTTTTTTGCTGCGTATGCGACATAAACAGGTATTATTCTTTTATTGATGTATCTTTAAAGGTGTTGTATAAAGAAAATGCCCAAAACTAAATCATCTCTTTATCAGAAATTATTAGGTTCGAATAGTACATTTCCTACCTAGGGCAGAAAATACGACTATTGCGCCCGAAGGGCGCGGTTGTTGTATGTTTGTGCCCGAGGTGGGGACAACATTTTTTGTATCGAGGGCAGAAAGTGCAAATTTCTGCCCGTGGGCGCATTTTCGGCCCGCTAATCACTTTCGGCCCTAAGGCAGGAAAATATTTTCGGCCCCCTTCGGGCGCGGTAGTCGTATTTTCTGCCCTAGGTAGGAAACGTACTATTATTTATGGTATTAATGCTACTACACCTCTATCAATTTATGTACACAATGTGAGTTTTATAATAATGGCAGTACTGTTGGACTGCTTGCTGCATACTTGCAAAAGTTTCACATGAAGAACTTTAAGTATTGACGTGTGCAAAATTTTACTTTTTTTTTGTATATTCTTCAATTAATTGTATAGTGCTATGGGAACGACGTTACACGTGGCAGTGGTACGGGTGGCACTAGGCGTGAGGGCTGGGGCAGCGCTGAAGCTACCGAGATGGTGCTCAACAATCTATTTTATATTACAGCCAAGGTAAGATTGAAAAATATTACGTAGTTATTAAAAATCTTTACTATCAAACTTTATTAAAAATTTTCAGTATTTCAATGATGAAATTTTTTTTATATTAAGACATCATTTTTATAAAAAAAAAAAAAAAGATAAAAAAAAAAAAATTTGGCTGTTTTCTTCTCTGAAAGTATAATTCCAACACCGGGTATAGTCAAATTGTATGCACTTCTGTTTGAAAGTATAAGTACAACAATGGATATAGTCAAATTGTATGCACTTCTGTTTTCAGGAGGTACGCTTTTTTCCGTGTACCTACACCTCGCCTCGCCTGGATAAACAGCTAGCATATTTGATAAATATAATACACGTGCATTAATTTGGATGTTACACAAAAAATTCCAACAGATCCGTCCGTTCGCGTGTTTTTTCGTTTTTTATACAAACAAAAATTGATGAAGATACAGCTTGTCAAACTTTAGGAGTGGGGGAAAATGACGTCATGATTGCTTCAAATCCACAGCAATCGGGACGTCATTTTCCTGCTCTCCTAAACTTTAACTTGCTCTATCTTTGTAAATTTTTGTTTATATGAAAAAAGAAAAAAATGTGTGTTAATATATCTGACGGACCCGATGGAAATCCACCTTATTTTTCATGCAACATCCCAGTTGATTTCATACCATTAGAATCAATGAATTTTACTCATACTATACGCGTGTGCTTTGCTTCAAACGTAACCTTACGTTTTTTTTTTTTTTTTCGGCTTCGTTGGAATCACACGTAATCAGAATAAGTCAACATTTACCCAAAATTCTAATTAAATCCCCGTAATGAAACCATGCACGTACTCGTACATTTCATTATGATCTCTGAATTTTATTTCATTTCCATTTTTTTTTTTTTTTTTTTTTTTTTAATTTTTTAATTTTTCTTCAAATTAAGCTATTTTGGAGCCCTAAGGGCCCATATTAGCATATATTATTTTATTGAAAAACAGCAGGGTTTTATAATTTACCGAGAATGAATATTATTTGACGTTATAATTCCCAACGAATAAATATTCTAGACATCGATCACTATTAAATTTTAACCTTCAGCGAGAGCGTTAGATGTTACTGGGTTGTTACTGGGTTAAGTACTTTAATTCTGTGGCTTCCCGGACAAATCGACTAAGTACACTTTTGTGAATTTCGAGAAAAACGAGTTTAACGATTGAACAGTTACTTTTTTCTAGCGCAGAAACTATGTGTTTCTTACTGTACCTGACGTTATAGGTACTGGTATAAAGCTTTGTTATTTTACATTGGCGATGAAAAAATGCAATCGACTTTCTCGCTACATGTTGATTTTCGACTTATTCGGTTAGTCCGGGAACATTTACAAAAATTCGAAAAACGACGTGTTTAAACACGAGGAAACCGTGCCTACTTGCTAATTTGTTGTCGAATAGTGGCTTTTTATCATTCAAGCTCGTAATCTACTCGATTTTACACACTCTGAAGTATGGAAATTATAATTAAAACAGCACGGCTTGAGCTTTTTATTAACGCACACAACTGGTGGAGCGTGAGATATTTTTTTGTACATTTCACTCTTATGATCATACATGATGAGCATATGATATTATTATCGTATTGCAACGAGTATAGCAATGTTGCTCAAAGTGCACGAGGGTGCACATGTCACTTCCGTGAACAACTCATCAACTCTCGAGCGACGTGCGGCGGTACATACGATAACGAAGCCTAAACTCGTGCACTGTAGGCTTAATAGGCTGCACAACATTACTAGATTTCTACAAAATGTAAAACTCCCACTCCCAAACCTACGTTCAACATGTCTTTAACATGCATCAAATCTCTTCTAAAATGGGTGAAAATGACTAAATACGATATTCTCCAATGATTTATGCACCTAAAGATCATTAATATTCACTGCAGCAACGATGTTTCATATCACTTATTCGGTTAGTCCGGGACAAGTGTCAGTTATTCGGTTAGCCCGGGAAAATTGCAGTTATTCGCTTAGGTTTTGTACCTATTACGGGTAGCTCGAATTGTCCCAAAAGTTTTTTCACATAAAGTACACTGTAAAAGAATATGATTTTCGGTCCTAACTCGATTTTCAAAAAAATGCGACTTAGTCGATTAGTCCGGGATGCCATAGAATTATTACGTGATAAAAATTTTGTTTCCACAACTCAGCTTTTATTAGGAATCAATTTTAATATGAGGCATACAAAATATTGCACTAGTGGTACTTCAACAGAAAAATTCTCACTGCCTTTAGATTTGTATACATAACTTTTAGCGTACACAGGAATCCGTTTTTCGATGTGAAATTAGCAAGATTTCAACAAAACTCGTATGCATACTGTTATTATAGTTCTCGGACGAGCACCCAAAGGAGACCGAAGAGCTTTGGTCGACTCTGTGTGGCTGCTGGCCTAACAATCTCAAAGTAACCATTCGTTATTTAATCATCGTCTCTGGCATGGCGCCTCAAGAACTTTTGCCTTACGTGAGTAAATATTGATTTATTCATACGTGTAAATAGTTATTTGTTTCAAGCATATGGATATATTTCAATTCGAAGTTGATATAAGTATATGCAAGAGTATGGTTTTTGACTGTAAACTTTATTTTCTTCACAATAAAAGGCGTATGACGCTGCAGTACTCGATCAACATTCGCTCCTTCGTAAGGCTTCATAGGCAAGCCTGGAGTACGTTACTTTTACCATCATACTCACGTAAATATTTGGGATAAGTTTGTAACGCAATGTCATAATCCAACCTTGGCGTGAAAAAATTACTTTGTGCTGCTATTTTCAAACAGTACTCAGCACACAAATCGGATTGTAAAAAATAGTAAAGTTATCACCCGATCGATTGGGCGCAAAATTTAGTCGAAAAAGTTCACGTTTGGGTATTACAATCGTCTTGGGCTTGAAAAGTTTTTCATCTATACCGTCGATCATCCGCGACCCCGCCGAACAAGTATATACTTATCGAACAGCATTGAAAAACAAAAGATGTCCTCGACGTTCGCGACAGGCGAAGCGGGTGGTGCTTTACCTCGCCCGGGCCAGGCCCGATCGGCTGGTGGACGAGATGATGACGGAGCTGCAAACCGTCGAGACCCTCAATTGCCTGATCGAGCGTACGGAGACACCGCCGTTTTACCGTCTGACTAGTATGCGCAAGGCCTCGTCGCACAGCGACGCCCCCACGGCTGCGGATCAAACGGCCTCGGGCAAGGAGCTCGGGCTCGTGGAGAAGGGCACGATACACACTAAGCGCCACTCGGGAGAGGATCCCATCAAGAGCGGGTGAGTTTGTGCAGCAGTGCTTTAACTGATTATTACCTTTTTTTTTTTCTTTCTTTTTTTTCGTTTCTTTTTCCTTACTACGGCGGCTCCGAGCTTCCGAAAGTGAAGCCGCCAAGTATAGGAATTTCATCAAATGTTGAACTTGGCAACACGTATGCGTGGGTGTAATTTCAAATTACACACACATGCATACGCCAAATGAAAAAATAATACATACGAAAATCGGAAAGAGGATCGTAAGATAATTTGAATTCTTATTTAAATAATATGGGAGTGAGAGCAGAAAGAGTTTTAGACGATATGATTAATATTTCCACATTCTCTGCTCCGACTTACAACGAAGCTTTCCACTTTCAAACATCATTTCCATTTAATGTAATGCACAAAAGTATGAACATCTCGATCCTTTGATGCAGAAATTCAAAGTCAGAGAGCACGCTGCGGGCTCTTGCCGGTTTCCCGTGCAGCAAGCGCGCCACAAACGGAGCGTCTTTGTTCGACGATTTATCGTTACCACTGACCGAGGCAGAGGTAAATATTGAATTTTTAAAATGAAACGCTGCTTTTTGTTATGTGTAATAACAGTCTTTGAGCGTTTGATCGCTTTATACTCGCACAAAATTAAATTATTTCCCGCGGAGCAGCGAGAAAAGCAACGAAGTTTGATCGCTTTATACTCGCACAAAATAAAATTATTTCCGGCAAAATAGCGAGAAAAGCAACGAAACTTTTGTATCGTCAACTCATGATTGGATACACTTGCACAATTTTGTACGCATGATTCGTTTACTTTCCCAGATCAACTTCAAAATTTGTTGAAACTAAAGTTGGTTGAACAAAATTTTTTTCACGGTATTTGTATTGCAATTACCATCCTCAATAAATACCAAAATTTTTCTTTTAATAGATATACGATATTTTACAATGATGAAATTTAGTCAATTTTTGAAAAAACAAGTCTTCCTTTGGAAAGTCTAGGTAAGCTGTGTTTAAGATTGAAGTGTTCTTACGTGGCTTAAACAAAAGCTGGAATTAAGCCCTATCGATTTAAAAAAAGTTTATTCAATTTGGTACTATACCGTTCGAAAGTTACAGCTGTTTAAAGAAGACACACGAAAATAGTTAAAAATGAGATTTCGTTGATATTTTATGAAAATCCGTTGTTCGTCTTTGAACCGCTATAACTTTTGATCGGTCGCACGAAATTCAACAAACTTTTTTTTAATCGATAGGGTTCCATTTAAGCTTTCACTTAAGCCAAGTTGAGACCACCTAAAATAGTGTACCACTTTGCTACTAGCGTTGAAAGTAGAACCACCGTTTACCGATGTATTTCGTGAAAAAAGGACAATTTTATCGATCGCCGAGACACATGTCTAATATTCAAGCCTAACGGAGTTGGAAAAAAAGTTTGGTGAAGATCCGATGCACAGAAACGAAATGAGAGACAAGTTGAGAACTGCGGGGACGAAAGGGGGACGGATAGGACAGGGAACGGCAAGGTCATTTCGACTTTATACATCTCGTGCAGCTCGTAGACACAGTTTTGATTTCTTTCCCGCACGTATTACTTTTAGAACCAACAAATTCATACACAAAATGCACAACCCGTACCTTTAAAAACTACACTCGTTGCGGAACGAAGGAGGACGGAAAGACAAGAAAGTTTTAGTAATCGCGTAAATTGAGGTTGCAAACGCTCACCGCCGACTGAGCGTTGAGTAAATATTGACTCTGTCACCCGCGTTTGTTTATCCCCGGTGTGCAGTACAAGAGTCCACCGTTTGATGGGATAGAAAATCTTTTCTGTCTTCTTTTCTGAGCCAATGACATAGTGGTCAATTTATCGAGACGAAAACTCGTTACATAATGTATGCACTTCGTTGGACAACTTAATGACTAAGTGCGGCTTTGATATTGATGGCAACTCGTAGAGTAAACATCCAAGTTTTCGACGCACATCTTCAGTCGGGGCCCGTGACGTATACGTAAGTACACCAAGGGTCGAAAGTTGGAAAATCTAGTTTGTTACTGGGGGACGGGAAGACATTTCGACCCTTTGCTCCTCAATATTTCGATGAAAACTGATTCTAATGTCCGTTTTTACTTTTCCATCAGTTAGAGCACGAAATTTTACGTGGATATAGTGCCTCGTAACATTCAATTTCGTTTTAGAATTCGAGTACCAACGCAGTACACGATCTGGGCAAGTTAGCCCGGAATCAGTCAAATACATAAATATCGTAGGTATATATTTTGCAAAACAAAAGCAACAACAGCCATCACCACCGCTACTATCACCATGAATGTGTTCACCCATTGATATTTAATGCTCCTTTCCTTTACAGTACTTTGACTTTCAGTTGACGTCTGACGACGCTTATTACATACGCAACGTACCGGTCGCCTTCAACAACGGCAAATCAGCCGCTGCCCTGGGTGACAAGCTCGACGTGCCCCAGCCGCATCCGCTGCCGATGCCAGAGTACGGTGGCTACTTTGCCCCTCTCACGGAGTACCTGCCCGACAGCTCGCAGCCAATCAGTGGTTTTCACAGGTGAGTGATTTTCCGTAACTGCGCGAATATGTCATGTGCGTATATACCTTATACGTACTATTGCGGGCGTTGCTTTTGCCCACGGTGTGCGGTGAACTGTGCCGGGAAAACGATCAAAGCTTTTTTTTTTCATGGCTTCTTGTCCGTGTATTT
Organism: Copidosoma aretas; assembly: GCA_030522625.1. Lineage (NCBI taxonomy): Eukaryota > Metazoa > Arthropoda > Insecta > Hymenoptera > Encyrtidae > Copidosoma > Copidosoma aretas. Next base: position 44,909 of record JAPYYV010000939.1, read on the forward strand.
AAAAGAATAAATATCAGGAAAACGTCGAGTTTTTCGTTCTCTGTGACTCGCAACATGTAACACGACGCGAATCCTTCTACTCGTCGTGTTTGTTGATTTTTTTCTCGAATTTTTCGCAGGATCTCTTTTTCCTTTTTCAATGGCGGTCGTAAAGGGTACTTTGATGGGTGTTGATTTTTGATCCGGTAAGATAAACTGTACAGAGACAGAATGAAGCGGTTTTTGTTGTTGTAATATATATGAATGCACGATACAATAAATACGAATGGGTAAATCACATAGAGTTTCTTTTTTAGATCAAACAAGTTTCGATTTGAGCTCTAATAAATTGCCAATTAAATCAAAATCTAATATCAATTTCGGAAAATGTCGATGCAATTTCATGCTTTCAATTGTTTCTCGAGCGAATATTATTACCGTATTCGTAGTGAATGTTTCATTTATTTCATAGGCCTTTATTTGGTATTATAAGTTTGTACAACCGTTACTCTTTAAGAAATATATTTTCCCATCAGAGTGGAAATATAGAAGAAGACAACACTATATCTGTCAGACGAAACCAACTACGGAGTTTGAGTCTGGCTGGCATGCTGCGGAAAGAACTCCTGTTTCCAATTTTAATTCCCTCCATCTTATGATTTTTCGAAGTTTTCCACCAAAATATTACAACTTATGTATACATACGTACGAATTTCTTTCAATGATCAATCGTAGATGCAACATCGCCGTGATGCTGCTGACGGACGTGGTGGTGGACGGGATTCAACTGGACTGGTCGATCCACGTGCCCCTGATGCTGCACATCGTCTTCCTCGGGCTCGACCACTCGCGGCCTCTAGTCCGCGACCACTGCCGGCTCCTGCTCCTTAACATGCTCGTCGTTCTCGGCGACCACCGGGACCACTTGGGAGTTGCCCGGTTGCTCCTGGCCACCAAAACCGACGCTCTGGGCCTTGGACTGTCGACTCCGCCGTTACCCGTGATCGAGCACAACTTCACCGAGGTCGATCCGGAATTCGACAGCTACCTGTACGGACCGCCACCGCCCCCCCAGCCTACAGCTACGACGGCTCAAGCCACGTGAGTTGTTACCCTTTGAGTATTTTATTCGTCCTACATTAATTACGTCCAGCGCGAACTTACAGCCGAAAAATTCAGTTATTAAAAAGTTATAATAAGGTAAAATTACCTATTCATGGAACACGAAATTAAACATACTTGTAGAATGGTTTACTTCAACAAAAAGTTATATTGAACTCGGTTATTATTTATCTTCGTGAATCGACAAAAAAAGCTCGGTTATTTGTTTTTTAATTGATGAAAAATTACCGTTATCATAAAATTGTTTCATAAATTGATACAAAGTCAAACCGACCTTTTTCAGTTGTCCGTATTATGAAACAAATTTTAGCGAATAATTTTTATTGTTACAATTATCAAATTTATATGAGATTTGATTGTATCTGAAGAAAATCGGCTTATCTAAGTAAAATAATTACACAATACAAATGTTATCTTTTACAAAGAGTTTCTTAATAGGGACATAAAATTATGAAACATAGGGACAATATTTATGTGCCGTTCCATAGTTGCGTACTTGCATGTTGGTCGTATCAATTATTCATTAAAAAATTATTTTCGAAATCGGAAAATCACGTTAAAAAATTAGAATAATATTTATTAAGTCATAGTGCACAAAGGAAAACGAAAGCTTGTAGAATGTAAGCTTGCGAATTTATAAAAAAAATTACACACAAAATCATGACGAATTTTTGTTGTTATAATAGGTCCTATTACCCCTAGACTTCGCTATTGCAATTACCCAGGCGCTGCTACTGCGTTGCGCGGAGATGGTTTATTTTCCATTCGTAGACATCGAAATTCCGCAGTATGCGTCACGTTCATTCGCTCGGTATCGGAATTTCCATGGGCCATTTGAAACTTAAATCCTACCATACATCTTCAATTTTTATTATTCCATTGTTGCAACTGTGTTGAGATCGATATATCACTTATCAGACGGCTAAATTATAAATTAATGTATGATCAACTGAAATTTATGAGGGCATAGACAAATTGGTTCCCAAATTCATGAAAAAAGTCAAATTGGTTCCCGCCGTTAATTTAGTCATTAGGGCTTATGGTTAAATTGGTTCCCGAG
>JAPYYV010000940.1:0-28833 GCA_030522625.1 Copidosoma aretas
CCGAAGGACCACCTCTACGCATTGTGTGATTTGTCGCATTTGTGTAACAGTACCAAGTTCACCACTATGTGGATCATCAGTGTCGAAAAGGTAGCAGACTTCTACACAATCATATCATGTAACGTATAAGTCGTCAACATGCGTATATACTTCGGACCATCTGTCTAATCTTACATCGTGGCCTATCCTGCAGCTCAATAGGTCTATCCTGCAGCGCAATATGGGGATTATTCTATTGTGGACTATTCTAACGTGGTACGTAACAAGCGCAGCATAATGCAGCGCAGCAAACCTAAGGCCACTGCTACATAAGCGCGTGTCTGCGGTCGCCTGCGCTTGCGTGGCATTGGCGGTGGCGTTTGCGTGAATAAATATAGCCGACCGGCTGAAATCTGCAAAAAGGGACGGAGCGTACACGGAAAGCAATACATGGATATATATTAAAAACGACTTTAGATGTTGAAGTGAAGCTTCTCTAGGCACGCCTTATATGGGGAGTTAGTCCGTGAAACGAGCAAGCGAGCAAGCGAGCGAACGCAGGAGAGTATACCTTTAGCTATTTTCTCCATGCCAGTGCAGATACTACAGAGTAGTCCACTTAACATAGCTCTAAATAAATATTTTCAAAGGGATGGATTGATTTATACCTATTTGGACCATGCTGATCACGGGAAAAATAGTTAAAAAATTGTATGTTCTGTTTTTCTATACGAAAATAGCGTTTTTTTGTTAAATTTTTACAATAACGCTTATATCTTTGGAACGGAAATACGTAACGCAAAACGGCTTGCATCAACCGAAAGGGCATAAAAAAATAAACAAGATAGCATTTTCAGTTATTTTTCAACCAGCGCAAAATTTTTAGATAATCAGTCGTGAAGATACACGTACAAATAGACGACCGCGAAGGAGAAACAGATATAGGAATCCGCTCCTGACAATGCTTTTGCGCGCCATCTCGCGGACACGCTCGAAGCCTAGGAGGGGTCATAAAAATTAGCTGGTCTACTGTTAATACACGGAGAATGTCATAATTTTATTGTTTTTAATCAAACAAAGGAGAGGTTTTACAAAAAAAAAAATGTTTGGGGTTATAGCTTAAGTGAAAATCTTGCTTTACAGCAAAAATATTACATAGAGTAGAACCGTAGGATTGGAAAAAGCCATTGAAAGTCAGTTGGTCTGTCACACACCGTGCATGTAGCATATCTATATGTATACCTGTATACATACCTAACATCGTCGGCTGCTCCCCATGTATAAAGATGTACGAATTTACTGGATTTACATGGTCATATGTGTGTGGCGTAGGCCTGCGTATGTATATTAGTCCATGACCGGTAACAAATTTCAACTGCATGTTGTATATCAGAAAAAAAATTCCTCATTTTTCTTAGAAATTTCTTAAGAAATACGGGAAAAATAGTTTTGATGGCAAAAAAACTCAGCTTATTTATTTATTGAACAATTTCTAAAAATTAGAAATTTTATATTTGGTTTTTTGCTTGTCTCTTCCCTTCTACTGCTCCTAGAAAAACTTTAAAGACGTCATTTTCTTCCTTATAAATTATCTACATCATAATCATTTTTATAGACTAATCTTTTTTTTTTGTAATGAAACAATTGCAAAAAACTGCAAAAAATGTTTTTTTCACCGAAAATATTCAGATTGTTGCAAAAAAAAAAAAAAAGAAAAAAAGCTGAGGCTACATCGAGAATATATTTTTGTTAATTATAAAAAAAAATTTTTACCTGAAACTTTGAGGTTATATTATTAAACAATATTGTTTTTAACGTAAAACTTTGAGGTCATATTACAAAACTAGATAGGAAAATATAGTTAACTTGCTTCAGTAAAAGTATGTTGTCTAGTATAACCTACTATAATGTGGAGAAAAAGATTGATTTTTTGCATTTTTAACGATTTTCCATAGAAAAAAAAATTTTATAACATAAACAATTGTAAATAACTATGCCAATTTTTCATAATTTTTTTTCAATCAAACAGCATCTTAATTGCCATAAAAAAATACAAATTGAGAAAAATACAATTACAATCTAGCCATTTCGCGTGCTGAGTTACTTAAAAGTAAAGTTTTTAGCAATTGCAGCTGAATAGACGATTTTTGCAAAAAAAAAAATTAATGTGTTTTTTCAGATATTATATTATCATGTGACCAAGCTGTTTTGCCGATATCGTGTACAGAATCATAAAAAAAATATAATTGCTTAACAATAGTTAGTACGTAAGTGTCAGACATATCTGATAGAAGATATGATATTTTTTCAGTGTTCAACAATTTATAATTGGGATGACCGTATTTGTACGTAGAGTGATTTTTTGAAAATGTCTGAAGTTAGGGGGCTTGCGCGCGGAGCGCGCAGGGGGCGGAGCCCCACTAGTATATATATATATAATTATATTTGTGCATACATACGTAAGAATCATAAGGCCCCAGAAATTACAAAAATTTGATCGTCCAACAAATGTCCTGTTAATTTACTCGTATTTAGGCTTCTTTTCTTCCTAAGATGATCGGCCACCAGAATCCGTTTCCCTTTTAAGTGTACCAAATGATAAATATATGTACATGATGTATGTATACATAGCAAATTTAAATAATATGCTTCTTTTGTATCAGTATATAGAATGTGGTATGTATAAAAATGATGATCATAGTATTTTTTATACCCTATCTCGTTCGTAGGATTAGTTTCGATTATTCTGGAAGTTAACAGACATGCAAATAAATAGATATCCATGTGATAATGTATATATGTAGGTAATTTGATGTCTTAATTTATTACTTACATAAATGTTTTCCAGCAACTTTCCTTCAACGCGAAAAAATCCAAATACACGTGCAGGTAACATCTGTAGATTTAACTAGTCTTTGTGTAATTGTATACATTAATATATATTCAGGGTGATATGTTACGGTGACATTTCCGGGAAATGGTGTGTAGAGTGAATTTTTCTGAATAGAACCCTGTTGGAACTAATTTCTTAGGGCTAATGGCTTTTTAATGGGAAGAGATTAAAAATACGTTCGAAATCACCCCTAAATGGCGGTGGCTGGCAATGGCGTCAATGCTTAAATGTGCGTCGATGCTTAAAAGATATAAATATATGTATACATATATAATTGTACACGTATGTACCTACATACACTTATGCAGGTACACAAAAAAAAAAATTTACTTACATAGCAGAAATGATCTGTGCTTGCACAGTTCATTGTGCTATGGGTGTATTATCATTGTCAACATATACATATATATATATATATTTATATATACTAGTGGGGCTTCGGTGCCCTGCGCGCTTCGCGCGCTAACCCCCCACTGTATGTATTTTTGTTTTCTTGTAGGGCTACCAACAGAGGGATACGTTGCAAATTGTAATAAGTTATTTTGTAAAATTGACTAATATTTTAGCTTTTCCATTTATAGTGGATCCTTATTAAGCACGTTTTTTTTCAAAATTGACAAATTTACGTACTTTTTTATCCGTATAAAATGCCTATTTAGGACTTTTTTTTACAATTTGAAATCATCTAAAATAAAAAATTATCTATCTTCTACCATATTTTTTTTCAAAAAAATCAGTCCATGTTTCATGTGTTATGTTGAATACAATTATTATTTTTACCTAATTTTGTTAAAGTATATTAGATTATCTCGTTGAATTTCGATAATTTATACCTGTGCGACTCACCTCCTAGTTCTATTTTAATGATATAAAGATCATTTTGGAGATGCCTCGACATAGTTATGCGGCGGTATTATACTATACATAGGTGTACTTGCGTATATCTAAGTAGTGTAGCTATATGCATATAGGAGTCGGCTCACATTGCATTACAGTTATACAGATTTTTACTTGCTGTCCTATATTTTTTGTATGTTTATGCTGTCGTAATTATAATTTTGGTGCACTCTATTTATTTTTGTTATCTTCACCTTTAGTAACACCTTCACTAACAGAAGGTTGCGTTAAAAAATTTAGTAAGTTATTTTGTAAATTATACTAATTTTTTTACTTTCTGGATTCTCATTCATTACGTTTTCAACAATTTTCACCCTTCCCAGTTCGTTTATTATTGCATTATATTTTTTTTGGCTATTTTTTAGGTCTACTTTCACAACGTTGCGTTTATAAATTTTATAAGATATTTTGCAAAATAGACAAATTTACGCACTTTTTTATCCAAAAGAAATGTCTATTTAGGACTTTTTTGACAATTGGTAATCATGTAAAATAAGAAATTTGGCAGTTTCCACTATAATTTTTTTCAAAAATATAAAGTGCTATTTTAGGTGTTAGGTTAAATACAATGATTATTTTTAATTAATTATTTTAAAGTATATTACGTTATCTCGTTGTGCTTGAACAAACTATACCTCTCTTACTCTCCGGCTAATTATATTTTCAGGATTCAGTGGTATTATACTATGCATAAGTGTACTTACAAATATCCCTGTGGTGGAGCTACATGGATATAGGTGTTGGTAGACATTGCATTACAGGTATTATGATTTTTACTTTATGTGATATATTTTTTGTATTTTCATGCTATCGTTATTCTAATTTTAGTGTACTTTATTTATTTTCGTTATCTTTACCTTTAGAGCTACCAACACAGGATTGCGTTGCAAAATGAAATAAGTTATTTCGTAAAAAGGTCTAATTTTTTCACGTTCTTGATTATATTTTTGCATGTTTTCAACGATTTTTACCCTTCCCACCTCATTTACGTTGTCATTGTATGAATTTTTGCTATTTTTAGGTCTACTTTTACAACGTTGCTTTCACAAAATTTCACAAGTTATTTTCAAAACAGACAAATTGATGCACTTTTTTATCAATAGGGAATGCCTATTTAGGACCTTTTAGACAGTGTAAAACCATCTAAAATAAAAAAATTATATAGGTTCTACTATACATTTTTTCAAAAATATCAGGTAATATTTCATGCGTTAGGTTAAATACAATGATTATTTTTTACCTAATTATGTTACAGTATATCAGGTTAACTCGTTGAATTTTAACAAATCATACTTGTGCGACTCACCGGTTAATTTTATTTTCATGATATCAAGAAAATCTTCGGGCTGCCTAGATATAGTTATGCTAATGTGGTATATTGTGCATAGGTGTACTTACGTATATCTTAGTTGTGGATCTATATGCATGTAGGAGTTAGTACACATTGCATTACAGGTATACTGAGTTTTACTATCTGTCCTATATTTTTTATGTTTATGCTATCGTAATTATACTTTTGGTGCACTCTATTTATTTTCGTTATCTGTACCTTAAAGCTGCCAACACAGGGTTGCGTTGCAAAATGTAGTAAGTTATTTTGTAAAATAGTCTAATTTCTTTCTTTCCGGATTGTTATTTAGTACGTTTTCAACAATTTTCGCCCTTCCCGCCACACTTACGTTGTCATCGTATGTATTTTTGCTATTTTTTAGGTCTACTTTCACAACGTTGCGTCTACAAATTTTATAAGTTATTTTGCAAAATATACAAATTCAAGCACTTTTTTATCTATAGGGAATGTTTAGTTATGACTTTCTTGATAGTTTGAAATCATCCAAAATCAAAATTGGAGATGTAAAATCAAAAGTTTCAATGTACCAGAAAATTGGATTACTTCTGATGTATGTTCCAAAATATTTGGAACAGTATCAAGCTTAACGTTACATAGTGCCATATTAACAATTTATGATGAATATACATATTTTCTAAATAATAAAGTTTTGAATAATATGGTAGTAATTTTGTAACATACTACAGTAAAGATAAAGCTACTTACAAAGGTGTTGACAAATCAGACGATGACATTTATATTGATTTTCCAACAGAAGTTTTGAATAATATTCGAGGTGGTCTTCCACCACATAAACTAAATTTAAAAATCGGAGCAGTAGTAATGTTAATTAGAAATTTAAGCATTAATGATGGACTTTGTAATTAAACAAGATTAAAAATGTCGAATTTATATAAACTTAATATTAAAGCAGAAATTGTAACGGGGGAAAAAATTAGGAAATGAAGTTTTTATACCACGTATAACATTATGTTCTGATAATTACTGTTCCTTACCTTTTATTTTATACTGAACAAAATGTTCTTTTATTTCAGCTTTTTCAATGACAATAAATAAATCGCAGGGTCAAAGTTTTGATAAAATAGGTCTTTATTTCAATAAACCTCTTTTTTCCCATGGTCAATTATATGTAGCATTGCCTAGATGCAAGAATCCTAATAATATTTTTATTCGTTTAAATTCAAGTAACAGTAACATTGTGGAAAACATAGTTTGGGAGGAAGTTTTTAAAGATAACAATTAGGAATTGTAAAAGTATACAATTGAATACATAGTTAATATTCATATTAAAAATTATAGTTTGATTACGTCAATAAGGTCTTCTTAAAAAAGGTTTTTAATATTTAGGATTAAATTTTAAAAAGTGGATGTGGCCTATTTACCTTAATATAACAACAAACCGAAAAATTATTTCATGTATACGAAATATATATATGAAATTACTTTTCATGGTAATAGTGTTGATGTTACTAAGAGGAATTAGGGAACCACTTTAATAAAGTGCTCCTGGATGATTGCCGTAAGGTGAAGTGGAAAAATCATCATAAAATATTAAATCGATAATTGATACAAACAATTATTTGTTAGGAAATACAACTTCTGAGGAAAGATTATTTTTTTTTTACGGTAAATCACGAGGAATACAAGCAAATTGTCCCTGAGGGGGGTGAGGTGGGGCCTGAGGGCCATTAAACCAGAAAAAAATCAAAGTACTCTTTTGAACAAAAATTTTCTAAGTCCTTGAGGGAGTGGTAAGGGATGGTTAAGGGACGGCAAGGGGGTGGGGCTATTAAAAAAAGAAAACATTTTTTCCACGTAAAACCACGGAAAAAATGATCGAACTCGAGAGGGGGTGAGAGGGGCGCGGTGGGGCGAGGTATCACTTGACTATCGTCAATAACACGTAAAAATCAAAAGAATACTCCCGTGATTTGAGAGGTGGCCGAGGGGGGAGAGGGGGGCGGATAAATTGACATTACTCACATCTGTGCATTTATAGTAAGATATGTAAACACATATAAATATATTTGTGCATATATACGTAAGTATCATAAAGCCCCAAAAATTATAAAAATTTGATCGTTGAGCAAATCTCTTCTAAATTTACTCGTATTCGGGACTATTTTATTTCTTACGTAATTGGCCATCAGGATCCGGTTTCCTCTAAACTGTACAAATTAGGGTACATATATGTGTTTGTACAAAGTTTACGTATACGAAATTCTAATAATATGCTAAATGTGTCAATAAAAAAGTGGTTAGTATACAAATCATTTTCATAGTATTTTTTATACTTTATATCGTTCGTAGGATCAGTCTCCAAATATTCTGGAAGGTATTAGACATCCGTATGCATGTATAGATAACCATGTAATATGTGTAAATGAATACAATGTAATAATTTACTTTAATATTTACATAAAAATCTTTTAGCAACTTTCCATCAACGCAAAATGATCGAAATACACCTATAGGTAACATCTGTAGATTCAACAAGCCCTAGGGATTTAATTGTTTGTATATACATGTATGTTTAACCTTATGCATTTATACCTTCTAAAAAAAAACCACCTCACATAGCTGCACTGTGGCTTACGTGCACAGTTCCTTGTGCTGTGAGTGTAATAACATTTTTAACAGATACGTTTACATGTGTATGAACGTGAGTATGTATTTGTAGACGCACAAACTTACACATGAGTGTATATATTATATACAGCATCAGGTTGCGCGATAATGCATTAGGTGCTCTATTAATTCTCCCGGCTCTATATACAACGTAAAATTCGTATCCACGTAGTTCTGCTTTTAGTCTTATAAATCATAGATCCGGTTTTCTCGATATGTAGAAATGTTTTAGAGGCTCATGGTCGGTAACTACCGTAAATTTTTGCCGTATAACTATGGTCTGAATTGCTCTTTTTCATGGACGATGGCAAGCAGTTCTTGATCGTATGTTGGGTAGAGAAGTCCTCTACCATTTAGGCAGCAAGAAGCACATTGGCAACAGTGATCCTCGCCTATTATTCGTTAACTTAATATTGCACGTATCGCGGAGTCTGATGCGTCTGTTCTAACTATAAATGGCTTATGTATGTCTGGCTCTCAGAGTACGGGTTAGCTGCATAGAGCGTTAACGAGAGTGTCAAATGCTTCTTGTTGAGGATCCCGCCACTTAAATTCTTTGCCATGACGTAAAAGTTTCGGAATTGGTCGTGCTATTTTTGCGTAATTTTTAATAAAACGGCGAAAAGATTCCGTGAGACCTTAAAATTGTTTGATTTTCTTTGCGTTTGTTGGTCTCGAATAGTTTTTTACGGACCTAATTTTTTCAGGGTTTGTTTTTATTTGTCCGTTGCTGACTATATGGCCTAATACTTGCGCTTCTTTTCTGAGAGACTGTCATTTTTTTGGTTTTATTGTTAGGTTGTTATCATTTGAACGTTTAACTAATCTTATAAATCGTCTCCCGTGTTCTTCCAATGCTGCTGCGAACAGCATTATGTCGTCTATGTATACTTCTTTCTCATGTTCTTGCAGGCCTGAAGCTAGCGCTAGTGTTCTTGCACTTGCGAATGTATTTGGTAAATAAGTGTAGCCCATTGGCACACGTTTGTATTGGTTGTGGCCATCTGGACCAGAAAATGCTGTCTTATAAGCGTCCTTTTAAATCTATTTCTACTTGAAAGAATCCTATTTTTAGGTCCACTACAGTTATATAGCGGGCAGATGCAAGATGGTTTAAAATATCGCTTTGGAATGGTAGTGGCTGACACGAACTGACTGTTATTTTGTTGAGTAGTCTAATGTCTGTTACCACTCTCCATCTCTTTATGCTGTTTGGGCCCACCACCTTGGGTAGTATCCATGTGTTGGAACTACACGGCGACGTGGAGGATTCGATTGCGCCCTGGTCCGCTAATTTTTTCAACTTCTTACTTATCTGATTCCTTAGAGCGATCCAGTACCTGATTTTTTTTGCTACAATTGCTTTGTCTGGTGTAGTAGGTATCTTGTGTTTTAAGAGGCTAGTTGCTCTTAAAGGCTACTTGCAGAGGCCGAATACCCAAAGGCTGAATTCTATTAGTTCGCACACGTGTTGTAGTTCATCTTCGTTACAGCCTGATGTGTCTGCCGATTTTAATATCATTCAATTCTTTTTTCTTTAATGGTTACAACAAATTTGTTTTTGTTTTTTATTAGTATTACTTGCTCCAAAAATTCTTATCATTGCTTAATGAAGGCCTTTTCCGTCGTCCCCATCGACGCTACATGGCTTTATCACGCAAATCGTCTCACACTTCTACAAGTCTACTTAAGTTACAATTATTCTTATCGGTCAATCCGTAATATTTATACATTCAGCGTACACCTTACCGTTATTATTACTTGCAATAAAGTTGCCGAATAAAATGCCTTCATTTTATTCGTGTAGAGGTACAAATCCTGATTGTATATACAACTTGTATCGGAAAGTCGTCGAGGACTACGTGTAGAGTGCATATCATCCTGTTTAGGGGTACCTTTACTGTTCCTGACGTGCATCGTGCTTGGTGTGTCACGCCAGTTATAAGCATCCGCTAGGTAAAATTAATATATATGTTCTTGTTTAGTCTACTAGTTTTTATAATAAATATGACATCACCCGTATCTGTATAAAATGTCGCGCTTCCATTGATTAATTGTGGGCTTTCTAGGTATTATGGAGAAAGTGTGTGTCCTGTACTTGATATATGTATTTCTACTTCCTCAAGTGATTTTTCGACGCCCTTGTTGGCTGTGTCTTTTTCTAACCCAGGGCATTAGGTTGATGGTAAAATTTCGGCTTGATTGTAATTGTCATCTTTTTGTGCGCTCGCAGTTGGCTGTATTTTATTACGTAGCACTAGCGGTTTATTGAGTATGTTGCATGTGTCATTCATTGGCCGTATGATTTTATGCTGTGATTTTTCGCTTGTGTCTATGTTATTCGTGAGATGTGGCTCACTGTATAAATTTTTGGGTGACCCTCGTTCGCTGCCCCTCACCACTGCTTCTTTTGCGGGCGCACTGTTCATATATTTGCTTACTGCCGAGTCACGCTCGACGCCTATCGACTGTGACAAGCGTACGTAATGCGATTTATCGTTAGGTGAGTCAGGTATGTTGTATGGTGGCCCTCCGTTTTTATGACTAGGATATCTACTGCTGTAATTCTGATTATCATTATTATAATTATACCTGTCATTGTTGTATCAAATCTCCCGTTGTTTGTAGCTGCGCTTATTTCACTTGTTCCTATTGTAACGGTAGCGGGTGCTATAATTATTGCTTGTAGCCATCGTTAGCATTATTTCAGTTTTGCGGGTTTGAATTATAGCATCTATTATTATTATTCTTTCGCGTATCGTTAAAATTACCTCCTTTCTGGTGATTCTGATTGTACCGGTAGTATTTTCGCGTTTCGATGTGATTTATTTTTCCCCTCTTGGCGTCTTTTATCAGCGTGCAACATTTGTTCGTGTTGTGATTTTTGTGCTTACAATTCACGCAATTTTTTTTCTGTTCCATCTTTTCATCTTGAGTCAGTTAAGCATTTTTAGTACCTTTAGTATTTTTATTTTCTGCAATTTTTTGTGTAGGAGAATAAGTTAGGTACGAATCATAAAGTGTTATTATTCTATTATGTAGTGCTTGAGCGCCATCGCCGTAGGATCCAACATGTTCCACTCTTTGCTGTGTGATCGTTCTTAATTGTGTTAAAAGTTTTGTGGCATTACTTATGCTCGCGAACCATTTTTTCGTTCCCTAAAAAATTTTTCAATCGACGTAAATTGTGCGAGACGTAGTATAGACTCGGCTGCTTTTTTTTTTAACTTGTCAGCTTACGTCCCAATAAAAAAGTTCTTATAAAGTAGCCCTACTGTCCAAACTATAGTCCTCGTCATTTTTTCGAAAAGAGGAAGTTTGACTGGGTCACTGTCAAATATTGGCACATTGCTGGCTACGTGTCCTAATGTAGATAAAGCTGTTTGTTGAGAGCGCGTCTGTGTTCGATTCATTATATCATGCGTAGGTAGAATAAAAAAAACTTGTGTATCTGACTAGTCATCATCCGTACAATTTGAGTTTAATGTATCTACGAATTCATTTTGCGTCGTCGAATTATTTGTATCATAGTGGTTCGTACTTTGACTAGTATTGTTACCTGGTCTAGCGTCTCCTTGTGCCTGATTTTGGGCGTAAGCGTTAGATTGATCTCGTGCGTCTGCAAGCACTGCGTTTGCCTGTATGCTATCGATCGTTTGATTGTATCCCGGTTGAATGGCCGTATTAGTTCGTTGAGGCAGTGTCTTCTTTATGACGGGGTGTGTCGTGAAATGCACGCTTTGCTGTGGGATGTCCTGACCGTTCTGACTGCGCTTTAATTTTTATCTTGCTATATTAAGGGTTAACTTTAATGTCATTTTCATCATAAATATTTCATATTTTTCGTCAGCTTTTTGTCATTCCTTTTATGATTTTAAGTCGCGTTCTAATGTTATTCTAATTATTTTGACCTCTGTATTGTCTGTTGAAACTTGTTGTATGTCATTACCGTCAACATGTTGATGAGGTTCTGTTCCCCATGCAAGGTTCATCTCTGTTTTGTTTATCATTTTATTTTATTTTTTCTTCTACTTCGTGCTAAGTTAGTGTTCGATGGCTGTAAAAGATTCAAGATTAAGTTTTACGGCTATTTGCTTATCACCTTGTCCTGACTGCTTAGTGTTATTCACCAGGCGTTCTGTTTCTAAGAACTACGGCCTGCCTGCGATGGTTTCAAGCTTTCTATTTAGAGTGTACTATTTTCCTTACCTTGTTTTTTTCTCTGTGGGGTTGAATTCTGCTCTTTGTGCTATCTTGACTGCTTGTAATAAATATTTATCGTGTATGGTCAGTTCAAGTTCGTTTTCGTGTTTTTTTTTTTTTTTTAGCTACGATCCCCCTCTTGTACCGGCTTAGATGCCTGCAAAAGTTTTCGAGTGTCCCGCATGTATATAATTAATAATGTTGGCTGAAATTTGCTTATAAATATTTTGGTGTTTTCTGTTAGCTGTTTCCAAGCGCACAAATGAGAAATTTTTTTTTTTGGGTCTGTACTGAGAATAAATGTTTCTTTGTTCTCTTTTTCATTTACGTCGTGTCAGATGGTGACGAAATTCACTTTTGTTATTATACCTTACGCCCCGTATATATTGTCCGATTTGATGGGTTTGACCATCATGCAACTATTTTTGATCGAATTTTGTTTGTGTTCCATCCTTTTTATCATAAGGCACGTTATTATTACTGATATTATTTGTTATTTTTTTTTTTCTTTGAAGTATAAATACAATTTTAAACTAAAACTTGTGTAATTTCAAGTGGTCGTTAAATTGTTCATTAATATTCTGGTCGTTGGGGGATCAAAGTTCTGTTCTGCTTGCTAAAAAAATAATTTTTCCGAACGCGCTTGTGGAGGTAAGTTTAAATTAGTAGCATTTACTCGCGGGCGTCTTTTTACATGTTGTGAGGGTTAAGCGGACGAAAATGGTGTAAGTTTATATTGTAATCGAATTTTTTTTCTAGTTAAAGGAGTTTTTTCATCATAATTATTTACTATTGTTTACCCGTCCTATTATACCGACATAATAATAAAGTGCTAATAAAGTGCCTCTTTCCTTAACTTTCCCAGGTGTCGTAAATCTTTGATCTGTATGTATAATAAAGATTTTGATGTAGTTACCAATTAAAAGCTATCCAAATGGCTAATAGGGCTGCACTGGCCCGCATTTTTTCTTCCTGTTGATCTGGATGTCGATCTTCTTAAGTATCTCCTTTTTCCCCTCGTAATAGGCGTTGTAGCCCGATCTCTGGTGTGCTGTTTGGCTCCGTTGTCTTGAAAGTCTCTTGCTGACTCAGCTTTGCGCTGTCTAATTATTTTTTACTTCTCTGACCCAACTTCTTTAGTCACTTGATAAAAAAAAATTTCTTTTTTGTCCTAACACTTACTTTTTGTCTCGCGGTATTGTTGTGTGCGCTTTTCAACCGATCCCACTTTGGACACAAAAAATTCTCCTGTTACGTGGGATTGTGGTCGCTTGGTCAAAGGCGACATAACTACACATTAAGGACTAATAACTTTTTTTTAAATTCTGGATGACCGAGGGAATAGCTAAGGGTAGCACGGTAATCTGGAGGCACGTCTGCCAGTCTCGAGAGTCCCTAATCTCTACTTCTTCTCTACTCTCTGACCCGACTCAAAAGCTTCGCTTCTCCTCTTTTTTGGTCATACGTCTCTATTTGAGGTGGTGGGGTGCGTACGTATTGGTATGATATGTATACCGTAAGCCATAATTAACAATAAATGCAAAGATTACAGCATCAAAATAAAACAATTGCAGATTCAATATCTTCTTTACCGACATGTAGCGTATGGTAGAAGACTTTTGATATGAATGCTACATACTCACTGCAGACAGTATATTGTTGCATTCGTTTGAGAATTTCAGTAAATTAAACATGAAAATTCATTACAAATTATGTATATATATTCGGATACAACTATACGCAACCTTTAAATTGAATGAAATTAAAGAACTTAAAATGGTTGGTCTAAAGTTTCCAAATTTCACTGTAGTTCATCACGACAAACTTAAAGAATTTATATTTTTAGTCAATTGAGCCACTTATCTCTATAGAAAGTACTAATAAAACTATATCTCCTTTACTGACGTAGAACTTATTTCTTTGTATCCAACATCCGACTGTTTTGTACATCACAAGTAGGCATATTACTCATTACTTTCTCGGATGATTGCTACACAATATGACAATGCTAGCTATATCACGTAAAAGGAAGGTTGAAAATAATTCGACCATATCTTTTGATTCATAACGAGATAATTTTCAAGTATACATTCTTTAATAAATTTAATAGTAGCAGCAGATATTGTGATACCAATATAAAATTTCTGATAAGTATCATAGATGTAAGCGTGTTGAGCATTATTAGTATTTAATAAAAAATGTGATGATTACTTTTACATACAATACTTAAGGACGAAATCATTGATAATTTTACCAATTTATGATTTATAAATATTCATGCTACTGCCAATTTTTAATGATCAAAAAAAAGTATGAGACGTGTACAAGTGCAATCAATTAAAAGAGACTACGTAAAGCGTATTTTTAATTCGTTAAACAAGGTCATGAATAATATAAAACTATTCTCATTATATTAAAAATAGATCCAGGCAATACCAGTAATGTTTGTAGTTTTTTTTATTAGGTAGACAAACAGGAAATTATTAAAATCAATATATTTTGCAACGATTACGTCCATGCTTGTACTGGTTGGATTTTAGTGGTGATAAGCGAGAATAATACGGCTTGTCAGGCTTTGAACTTCTCTGTAAAATGTTTTGAAACAAAAATAAATTGATGATTGTTGTCATAATAATTTAAAATGATATTTAACGAACGCCAACCTGTTGTAACAACTTTGGAAGACAATCGATTTCATCAATTTTTTCAGTCAGCCTCACCTTTAAACAAGTATTGTTAGAGTGATGAATTTTATTATTCTGAAAAAAACAGTTTTCTGACGAATTTACTTTTATTATGATAATGCAGAGTTGATTTCATGACATGAAATACTTTTATTTTTTAACTTGGTATTTCCATTCATCAGCTTTTTGATTTCTGTATTAGCTGAAATGTAAAGCCATGAAAGATAAAATTAAGAGATATCGCAGTATGGTTAAGATAAATGATAAATGTTCACTAGCTTACAGCTAAGGGCATACGTATGTCTCATAGCTATAGCCCCTAATCGTTGCAGTTTTAGCTGGTCGATCGCAAGTGACAGGTTTTATCATCTCTGCATTAGATGGCTTTACATAGGTAAACTTGTCTAGATACTTTTTTTGCTGTACTTGCAGAAATTCAGGATGCTGATTTTGTTGCAGATTCTCGTTTCCTAACGGAATAAAGTACCAAGTCACATATGGAGTTTTTTTTCATAATTGTTTTTCTTAAGCTTATTTACCATTTGTTCTTAAGCTTCTACTGTAAAACAGGTATTATTGCTCCTCCGTCCAGTGAAATTTTAATTCAATTATTATACAATGTGATACACAGGATAAGAATATACTGAGCTTAAATTATGCTATCCAAGAAATGATTTGAGAATGCATAAGAGAAATAACAAATATAAATAGCCCGTTTAATATAAAATAAACAAATTTCTACATTACCAGCTAATAGTTCGTTGCACAAGGGTGGCAGGATTTTAATATGTTTAAAGTAACTTAAAAACTGTTTGCATCAGCAACCGTGGATGGTTGCAGTGAGTTTGGGTTAGCATAAATGCTTTGAACGTTTGGTTGCTGTTTTTGCTGTCCATCTTCTGGAAGATTTAGTTTGGTAACAGTAGATGATGTTACCTTAGCCTATGGCACGGCCTTAAGACTATCTCAACATTTTGATTCTTATTTTTTTTTTACTGTTACTCCTGAACATCTTTACCGCTATTCATGGCAGCTTAAGTTTTTCGTCGAAATTCTGAATATAAATTTTATAAAATACAAAAATTATCCAGGAGACGTGAGTTTATGTTTGGCAGCTAGTAGTGCAAGTAGCAATCTAAAAGTGATAGGGGGCGATGGATGTTGCCCTTTGAAAGTTGGCGGTAAGGGGGGCCGGGCCATGGTGGAAACATGGGCGAGTATTGAGAGGCTTAGCGAATTTTCTCTCATGCTTTGAATAAGGGAGAAAATTATTGATTTCTCCCGTATCTGGTTGGCTGGCTGTCAAGAAATTATTAGTTTGACGTAACGAGGCCATAAGGAGGGGTGGGACGGGGGGTTAGGACTTGTAGACAGCTTCATGAAAATAACCTTATAATGTAGGATTATATATGTGCATGTGCATAATTTACTCTCCTTTCTTCATTTCATTGACAGTTCGTTCTGTATACACAGGCATACATATGATGTTTCCAGTGTTTGCACGAAATGTGTGTATATTACATTAAAATTAAATAAAAGTATTATTGTTCTATTTTTCTCTTAACATACCGTAGCAATCTGTTATAAATCTCTCAACAAGCCGCTGTAGTATCTCCTTGGTGGTGTACAAATCAACCGGTGATAAGTAACTAATTATCAGAGATGTAAGTTGTCAAATAAGAGTTTTATCGACTACATTTTTTCTATCTTAACAGCCACATAGTTGTTCTGTTGAATTAATTTTATTTGTCAATCTTTAATAAATCTCTTGCGGCTACCCCGATGCCTGCGGGGTGGCAAGTGGCGTCGCAGGCCAGGGCTGGGCGGCAAGTAACTTTTTTTGTTTCTTCAAAATCACGGAAAAACAAGCAGAATGTTACGTGATTTTAATAGAGATCTGGTTGGGCGGTAGCGAGGAGGCATGAGGCAGGGCAGAGCAAGGTGGAGTGGCTTATAGTAGGCATGGACCTAAAAACCACTATATAATATAGGAAGATATATACTAGTGCGGCTTCGACCACCTGCGTGTTCCTCGCGCCAGCCCTTCATGCCAGAATACTTATACCGCTATGAAAATGAGAGGTAGGAAATGTCTATATCGATTACTTACAAAATTTGATTTAAGATTTTTTAGGTCTACTTATGCCATCTTTGGAAGCAGACGTAAGAGTAAAGTAGTAGTGCAGTCACTAGAGCTTAGTTTCTGACTTGTTTTGTGTATTTCTCGACTCAGGTTATAGTGCTGGGGTGGTTGGTCATAACATTTTTTGAAATAACACCTGATGATAATAATAATATGATGGACGCAGAAACGCCTTCGGATGGTAATAGTGTGGGGAAATGAGTGATCAAGCACATGTTACATTGTCCTCATAATAATTATAGTATATTCCTAATAACAGATGGTAAAATTTGTGAAAAGAATTTTCCAAAACCTTTTTGTGATAATAGTTCTATTAAAAATGGCTGTCTAGAATATAGATCAAGAAACAATATCTTGCAGAAAAGTATATATAAAATTGGAAGTAATTATCAAAAAAATTTAGATTGACAATTTAATAGTCGTACTATACAATAAATTTGCATTTATGAATAAAAATGACACACAAACGTTTAATATTGTGCATCAGTACAAAGCATTGAATATACTTATTACTACATTCATTAATAAAATGATAGAGCATTTTGTTCAATACAAATAGAATCGATCTCAAATAATAAAGTTTATGATGAAATCAAACAGTAGATTGCTGCACAATTCCTAAGTCCAATGAAGGCTGAATAGAGATAGCATAAATATTCCACCCGTCATTATGGAATTTATTTACCAAAACATTTAAAATAGACAAAAACAACTTTCAAAGCAGATAAGATTCATTGTCCAGACTTATGGAACAACTGTGAGAATCAAATCTTGTAAAATTTAGTGAGATCAAAGGATAATCCTTTGCCACGTCAGAGATCTTCAGCCATTACATAATTTTGGATCTGAAATATCGATAAAACTACTCGTCAAAGGCTTCATTAAAATGAGCACATGACAAATTTAGAATATATCTATTATGATAACCAGAAAATTAAACACGGCTTTTAGTCTGAGAAAGAATTATTATGTACTATAATCTAGCTCAGACAGAGATTAAATAAAATTGAAAATAAATTTGAAATCTCCAGGTCTATAAAAAATTATTTCAAGTACTGGCCATAATATGTTTTTTGGATCTACAAAAAAGTTCTAGACAGTATTTTTGAACGCTGTGAAAAATACAATATCACTAAAGTGTACTTAGTGCAGCTTTTAGTTACCTAGCTTTCACAGAATGGAGCTCCCATTTTAATTTTATTATTAAAAATCATAGCCTATTTACATAAACTAGTTTGCATTAAAGATCTAAGCTTCTGTGACGAATAAGGACCTGAAATGTAGAACATAGTTCTACTTTGACCTAACAGAAGTCTGCACTAAATTTTAGACCCGTAAATCCTGAATCCTATAATTCCGTTTGCTGTACGGCGGTAAATCTAAAATATCATGATTTAGTCTGCTGTGCGACGGTAACTCTTAAATATTATAATTTCGTCTGCTGTGCGACGATAACTTTAAAACTCTATTATTTCGTCTGTCTCTTCGTGAATAGCATAAATTAAGCTCTGTATATTTTCATCCTGTGTATTACATTCTATGATAATTAAGTTAAAATTTTACTGGACGGAGGAGCTATAATACATGTTTTACAGTAGTAGCTTAAGCAAGAATGGTAAATAAGCTTAAAAAAAACAATTATGAAAAAAAAATCAATATGTGACTTTGTACTTTATTCCGTTAGGAAACGAGAATCTGCAACAAAATCAGCATCCTCATTTTCTACAAGTACAGCAGAAAAAGTATCTAGACAAGTTTGCCTGTGTAAAGCCATCTAATGCAAAGATGATAAAACCTGTCACTTGCGATCGACCAGCTTAAACTGCAACGAGTGGGGGCTATAGCTATAAGACATACGTATGCCCTCAGCTGCAAGCTGGTAAACATTTTTTATTTATGTTAACAATACTGCGATATCTCTTAATTTCATCTTTAATGCCTTTACTTTTCAGCTAATACAGAAATCAAAAGACTGATGAATGAGAATACCTAGTTGAAAAATGTGAGTATTTCATGTCATGAAATTAACTTTGCATTACCATAATAAAAGTAAATTCGTCAGATAACTATTCTTTTCAGAATAATAAAATTTATCACTCTAACAATACTAGTTTAAACGTGAAGCTGACAGAAAAAAATGATGAAATAAATTGTCTTCTTAAGTTATGAAAACAGGTTGGTGTTCGTTAAATACCATTTTAAATTATCACGACAACATTCATCAATTTATTTTTATTTTAAAACATTTAAGAGAGAAGTTTAAAGCCTGACAATCCGTATTATTTTCGCTTATCACCACCAAAATCCAACCAGTACAAGCATGGACGTAATCGTTGAAAAATATATTGATTTTAATAATTTCCTGTTTGTCTACCTAATAAGAGAAACGACAAACATTACTGGTATTGCCTGGATCTATTTTTAATATGATGAGAATAGTTCCATAATATTCATGACCTTGTTCAGCGAATTAAAAAAAATGCTTTACGTAGTCTCTTTCAATGAATTGTACTTGTACACGTCTCATACTTTTATCTGATCTTAAAAATTGGCAGTAGCATGAATATTAATAAATCATAAATTGGTAAAATTATCAAAGATTTCGTATTTGAGTATTGTACGTAAAAGTAATCATCACATTTTTATTAAATACTGATAATGCTCAACACGCTAACATCTATGATACTTATCAGAAATTCTATCTACCGTGTAACTATAACCTATGCTGCCGACCCAGTATGGCAATAAAGAGCAAACGTGAATAAGGTAAATGGTCTTATCAGGGTATGTTTAAGTTAAACAAATTTTTTTTAAACTAAGATTAAAGTAAGTAAGTATGTACAGCCTTGGTTAGAATGATCAGCTGTACTTGTCTGACATGTTCGTGAGTGCTACTACTGGAAATAATTCCGCTTGTCTATAGCACCATGCTTGGTGCAATTGATGCCATGAGAATACTTGGAACTCGATCAGCTTTTGTCTGGTCCTTAAGTGGTACTAGGTTGGCGCTTAGTAGGAAAGGGAGGGTGCTATATCAGTGGGCACGACCTCACACGTATAAGATGATATAAAGAGGTTATCAAGTACATCAAAGATACTTTTTGGTTTGATGATTACAAATCACAAAATTATCTCAAACGTCTGAGGATGTTTAAAGTTAGTTAAATTATTTTGGAGCGCAGTACTTAAACCTTTAGCGTTTGATGAATTAATAGAGCATTCGCAAATCTCAGTAGCACGGGAGCTTTGCTCGCGTGGCATCTAAGTTAAGGTACTTTAAAAAAAAAATTTATTTTTATATTTTTACTTGAAAACTTTCTTGTAAGCAGATTACACATTTATACACGTTCCCTGTAAATTTGAAAGAAATATTACGTTTAGTTTATGTAAAAATCAACTTCAAAGTACGTTTGAATCGTATGAGCGTCCTGGTCTAACAACCAGTGTCTTATATAACAGCTCTTGAATTTCGGCTCTATTTGGATATTTTTCGAAAGAAAATTTATTCGTCATTAAAAAAGCACTTTTAACTCATTCTTGACGGTTTAAGAAATTTTTTGATCAGTTGTGGAAAAAATCGTACGTTTACTTTTACAAGTAATTAAAGTCATAAAACGAAAAACGACGAGAAATGAAGGTTAAATGTGCATACGACACACACACACATACTCATTCGGCTCCATCGGTAAGCAACATTTATGGAAATATTGCCGGTTGGCATATCTCTTGCGGGCAAAGCACCTTTATGCAAAGCTAAAATATCATGAATTTTTTTATGAACCAGTTTCGGAGTTGAGAAATCCATAGGCACCTTAGCATAGGATACTACTACAAAAGTACCAAAAGAGTCCATTTTAAGTACCAGGAAGTTCTAGCGGGCACTTGGCGGGCACTTTGCGGGCACTACGCAGACACTTGGTGTGTACTTGGTGGGCACTACGCGGGCACTTGGCGAGCACTACGCGGGCACTACGCGTGCACTTGGCAGGCACGACGCGGGCACTTGCCGGGCACTACGCGGGCACTGGCCGGGCACTAAGCAGGCACTTGGCGGGCACTTGGCAGGCACTTGTAGTGCCTGGCAAGTGCCCGCGTAGTGCCCGGCAAGTGCTCGCGTAGTGCCAGCTAAGTGCCCGCCAAGTGCCCGCTAGAACTTTCTGGTACTTAAAATGGACTCTTGGTACTTTTGTGGTAGTATCCTGTGCTATGGTGCCTATGGATTTCTCAACTCCAAAACTAATTCGTGAAATAATTCATGTTGCTTTAGCATTGCATAAAGGTGTTTTGCCCGCAAAAGATACGCCAACTAGCGATATTTCCATAAATGTTGCTTACTGATGGAGCCGACATTTAACCTTCATGTTTCGTCGTTTTCCGTTTTATGACTCAAATTACTTGTAAAAGTAAGCGTACGAGTTTTTCCACAACTGATCAAAAAATTTCTTAAACTGTCAAGAATGAGTCGAAAGTGCTTTTTTACTGACAAATAAATTTTCTTTCGAAGAATATCCAACTAGAGCAGAAATGCAAGAGATGTTCCATAAGACACTGGTTGTTAGACCAGGACGCTCATAGGATTTGAACGAACTTTGAAGTTGTTTTTTACATAAACTAAACGTAATATTTCTTTTAAATTTACAGGGAACGTGTATAAATGTATAATCTGCTTGCAAGAAAGTTTTCAAGTAAAAATATGAAAATAGATTTTTTTTTGCATAGTACCTTAACTCAGATGCCACGCGAGCAGAGCTCCCGTGCTACTGAGATGGCGAATGCTTTATTAATTCATCAAACACTAAGCGTTTGAATACTGCGTTTCAAAATAATTTTACTAACTTTCAACATCCTAAGATGTTTGAGGTAATTTTGTGATTCGTAATCATCACACTGAAAAAGTATCTTGGATGTACTTGATAACCTCTTTATATCGTCTTATACCTGTGAGGTCGTGCCCACTGATACAGCACCCTCCCTTTCGTACTTAGCACCAACCTAGTACCCCTTAAGGACCTTAAGAGCCAAAAGCTAATCGATTTCCAAGTATGCTCATGGCTTTAATTGCACTAAGCAAGGTGCTATAGACAAGCGGAATTATTTCCAGTGGTAGCATTAACGAACATGTCAGACAAGTACAGCCGAGCATTCTAACCAAGGCTGTACATACTTTCTTACTTCAACCACAAAAAAAAAAAAATTTACACAACTAAAACATACTCTAGTAAGACCATTTACCTTGTTCACGTTTGCTTTTAATTGCCATACCGGGTCAGCATAGGTTATAGTTACACGGTGTATTAGTATAACATTATCTGCTGCTACTAATAAATTTATTAACGTATGTACCCTTAAAAATTATCTCGTTATAAAGAAAAATGTATGGTCGAACAATTTTTAACCTTCTTTGTATGTGATAAAACTAGCATTGCCATAATGTGTAGCAATCATCCGGGAGAGTAATGAGTAAGATGCTTACTTGTGATGTACAAAACAGTCGGATGTTAGATACAAAAAAATAAGTTCTACGTCAGTAAAGCAGATATAATTTTATACGTACTTTCTATAGAGATAAGCGGCTCCATTCACTAAAAAAATTAATTTATCAAGTTTGTCGTGACTAACCAGAGTCTACAGTGAAATTTGGAAACTTTAGAATAAACTTTTTAAAGTTTTTTAATTTCATCCAATTTAAAAGTTGCGTATAGTTATATCTGTGTATATATATATAAATTTTGTAATAAATTTTTATGTTTGATTTACTGAAATTGTCAAACTAATGCAACAATATACTGTCTGCAGTGAGTATGTAACATGCATATCAAAAGTCTTCTACCATACGCTACATGTCGGTAAAGAAGATATTGAATCTGCAATCGTTTTATTTTGATGCTGTAATTTTTGCATTTATTGTTAATTATTGCTTACGGTATACATATCAAACCAATACGTGCGCACCCCACCACCTCAAATAGGGACATATGACCAAAAAGGAGAAGAAGCGAAGCTTTTGAGTCGGGTCAGAGAGTAGAGGAGAAGGAGAGATTAGGGACTCTCGAGACTGGCAGACGTGCCTCCAGATTATCGTGCCACCCTTAGCTCTTCCCTCGGTCATCCAGAATAATAAAAAAAAGTTATTAGTCCTTAAGGTGTAGCTATTTCACGTTTGACCAAGCGACCACGAACCCACGTAACAGGAGATTTTTTTGTGTCCAAAGTGGAATCGGTTGAAAAGCGCACACAACAATACCGCGAGACAAAAAGTAAGTGTTAGGACAAAAAAATAATTTTTTTTAACAAGTGACTAAAAAAGTTGAGTCAGATAAGTAAAAAAAAATTAGACAACGCAAAGCTAAGTCAGCGAGATACTTTTAAGACAACGGAGCCAGACAGCACACAAGAGATCGGGCTACAACGCCTATCACGGGGGGAAAAGGAGATGCTTAAGAAGATCGACATCCAGATCAACAGGAAGAAAAAATGCGGGCCAGTGCAGCCCTATTAGCCATTTGGATAGCTTATAATTGGTAAGTACATAAAAATACAGAAATCTTTAATATACATACATATATAAATTTCACGAACCCTGGAAAATTTAAGGAAAAAGGCACTTATTTATATATTTTTTCACATAAATGGCATAATTACACAAAATAATGAATATTAATATATAATAACAAAATATATGCATGCTAAAATTTTATGACGATATAATAGGACGGGTAAACTACCGTGAATAATTATGACGAAAAAACTCCTTTAACTAAAAAATTAATACGATTACAACATATACTTACAACTTTTTCGTCCGCTTCACCCTCACTACATTTAAAAAGACGCCCGTGAGTAAATGCTACTAATTTAAACTTACCTACAAAATCGCGTTCGAAAAAATTATTTTTTTAGCAAGCAGAACAGAACTTTGATCCCCCAACTACCAGAATATTAATTAGCAATTTAGCGACCACTTGAAATTACACAAGTTTAAGTTTAAAATTATATTTATACTTCAAGTAGCAAAAAAATTAACAAATAATATCAGTAATAATAACGTGCCTTATAAAAAAAAAAAATGTTGGAACAAAAAACAAAATTCGAACGAAAAGGGTTACATGATTCTCAAACATATTAAATGAGGCAATATATACGGGGCATAAAGTATAATAACAAAAGTGAATTCCGTCCCCATCTGACACGACGTAAAAAAAAGAGAACGAAGAAACATTTACTCTCAGTACGTATCCAAAAAAAAAAATTTCCTATTTGCGCGCTTGGTAACAGCCAACAGAAACACCAAAAAATTAAGAAGCAAATTTTAGCTAACATTATCAATTATATACATGCCGGACACTAGAAAACTTTTGCAGGTATCTGAGCTGGTACGAAGGGAAGATCGTAGTTAAACAAAAAAAATACACGATAACGAACTTGAACTGACCATACACGATAAATACTTATTACAAGCAGTCAAGATAGCACAATGAGCAGAATTTGACCCCACAGAGAAAAAAACAAGGTAAGAATAATAATACACTCTAAATAGAAAGCGTAAAACCATCGCTTAGAAACAAAATGCCCAGTGAATAACACTAAGCCGTCAAGACAAGGTGATACGCGAAAAGCCGTAAAACTTAATCTTGAATCTCTAACAGCCATCAAACACTCACTAAGCACGAAGTAGAAAAAAAAATAAAAGAAAATGATAAACTAAACAGAAATAAACGAGGCATAGGGAACAGAACCTCATAAACACGTCGACGGTAATGACATACAACAAGTTTCAAAAGACAATACAGAGGACAAAATAATTAGAATAACATTAGAACGTGACTCAGAATCATGAAAGAAATGGTTAAAAGCTTATGTAAACATGAAATGTTTATGATGAAAATGATACTAAAGTTAACCCTCAATATAGCAAGATCAAAAATAAAGCGCAGTCAAAAGGGTCAGGACATCCCACAGCAAATCGTGCATTTCACGATACACCCCGTCACAAGAGGAACACTACCTAAATGAACTAATACGAGGATAGTTCAACCGGGATAGAATCAAATGATCGATAGCGTAGAGGCAAACGCAGTGCTTGCAGACGCACGAGCTCAATGGAACGATTACGCCCAAAATCAGGCACAAGGAGACGGTAGACCAAGTAACAATACTAGTCGAAGTAAAAACCACTATAATACAAATAATTTAAAGACGCAAAATCAATTAGTAGATACATTAAACTCAAATTGTACGGATAATGACAAGGCAGATACACAAGATCAATTTATTCTACCTACGCATGATGTAATGAATCAAACACAGACGCGCTCTAAGCAAACAGCTTTATCTACATTAGGACACGTAGCCAGCAATATGCCAATATTTGACAGCGACCCAGTCAAACTTCCTCTTTTCAAACAAATGACGAGGGCTATAGCCTGGAAAGTAGGGCTACTTTATAAGAAATATTTTATTGGGACATTAGCTGAGAGGCTAAAAAAAAAGCAGCCAAGTCTTTACCACGTCTAGCACAATTTACCTTGATTGAGAAATTTTTAAGGTAACGAAAAAAAAGATTGCGAGCATGAGTAATGCTTTAACACTTTTAACACAATTATGAACGATCACACGGCAAAGAGCAGAACATGTGGGATTCTACTAGGATTGCGTTCAAGCACTTCATAATAGGATAGTAACACTTTATGATTCGTACCCAACTTATTCTCCTACACAAAAAATTGCAGAAAATAAAAATACTTAAGGTACTAAGAATGCTCAACCGACTCAAGATGAAAAGATGGAACAGAAAAAAAATTGCGGGAATTGTAAGCGCAAAAATCACAACACGAACAAATGTCGCACGCTGATAAAAGACTCCAAGAGGAGAAAAATTAATCACATCGAAACGCGAAAACACTACCGGTACAATCAGAATTACCAGAAAGAAGGTAATTTTAACGATACGCCAAATAATAATAATAATAATAGAAACTATAATTCAGACCCGAAAACTGGAGTAATGCTAACGATGGCTACAAACAATAATTATAGCATCCACTACGGTTACAATAGGAACAAGCGAAAAGAGCGCAGCTACAAAAGACAGGAGATTCAATAAAACAATGACAGGTATAATTATAATAATGATTATGAGAATTACGGCTGTAGATATCCTAGTTATAAAAACGTAGGGCCACCGTTCAACACACCTGACTCACCTGACGATAAAATGCATAACGCATAAAACCCAGTAGCCTTTAAGAGCAACTAGCGTCTTAAAACAAAAGATACCTACAACACTAGACAAAGCAATTGTGGCAAAAAAAAATCAGGTATCGGATCGCTCTAATGGAGCAGATTAATAAAGAGTTTAAAGAATTAGCGGATCAGGGCACAATCTAATCCTACACGTTGCCGTGTAGTTCTGACACTTGGATACTACCTAAGCAGGCGGGCCCAAACAGGATAAGGTGATGGAGAGTAATAACGGACTTTAGACTACTTAACAAGATAACAGTCACTTCATGTCACCCACTTCCATTCCAAAGCGATATTTTAAACCATTTCGCATCTGCCCGCTATATAACTGTAATGGACCTAAAAATAGGATTCTTTCAAGTAGAAACAGATCTAAAAGGACGCTCATAAGACAGCATTTTTTGGACCAGATGGCCACTACCAATATAAACGTATGCCGATAGGCTGCACTTATTTACCAAATACATTCGCACGTGCGAAAACACTAGCGCTAGCTTTAGGTCTGCAAGAACATGAAAAAGAAGTATACCTGGACGACATAATTCTGTTCGCAGCAACATTTGAAGAACACGGAAGACAATTTAAAAGATGAGTTGAACGTTTGAATGATAACAACCTAACAATAGACTCAAAAAAATGTCAGTTTCTCAAAAAAGAAGCGCAAGTATTAGGCCACATAGTCGGCAACGGACAAGTAAAAACAAACCCTAAAAAAATCAGGTCTGTAAAAAACTATTTAAGACCTACAAATGCTAACAAAATCAAACAATTTTAAGGTCTTACGGGATATTTTCGCCGTTTTATTAAAAATCACGCAATAATAGCATAACCAATACCGAAACTTTTACGAAATGGCAAGGAATTTAAGTGGCAGGAACCTTAACAAGAAGCATTTGACACTCTCGTTAACGCTCTTTGCAGCTTTTCCGTCATTTTAGACCTAGACATAAATAATATTTATAGTTATAACGGACGCATCAGACTCTGCGATACGCGCAATATTAAGTTAAGAGATAATAGGCGAGGATCACTCTCGCGAATACGCATCCCGCTGCATAAAAGGTAGCAAATTTCGCAACCCAACATACAATAAAGAACTGCTTGACATAGTCTATAGAAGAGAGAAATTCAGACCATAGTTATACGGACAAAAATTTACGGTAGTCACCGACCACAAGCCTCTAAAACATTTTCACATATCGAAAAAACCAGATCTGCGATCTACAAGACTAAAAGCAGAACTACGTGGATACGAGTTCGATGTTGTGTATAGACCCGGGAGAGTTAATAGAGCACCTAATACATTATCGCGCAACTCTTCCTGTAAGAAGGAGAAAAAAACCCTAAATTACTGCGCAGGAAGTTATACAAACTTGCAGAGGAATAGGAAAAAGAGGGATTCGGTAGCAAAGACGCCTCACTGATAAGAATATACAAGATTCGCACAGGACGGAAAAAAAATATGATTGGAAAGGACAGAAAAAATTAAATAGGAATTTCCTACTAAGACAAGTCGGACAACAAGGTCAATAGAAAAAAACACTGGAGAAATAATATTTCAAGCAAATATACGATAAACAACGACAGTGACATGGACTCGGAGTCTAAATGGCCGACGATGGAAACACAAAAAAAAAAAACACCTAAAGTAAACAAAGCAACAAAAAAAGATATGGACCACGTAAACTCTTAACAGAAACTACAAATAAAAAAGAGAAGTAGGAAATACAGCCAACTGCAGCAAGTGACAGTGACGAAAAAAGTCTATCGCAAGGACCAATTAGTGAAAGACTTGCATACATTCAAAAAGACAAAAGTATGCAAAAAAATGTACAACTAACAAGTACACCTTTCATCATAAAGGACGGAATACAAAATTTATAACGTATGACTCGTAAACGCCAGCTGAATACACTTTTGAAGAAAACCCACAGAATTTTCCAATACATCCGAACTAGAAGACAAATCAAAAGGAATAATAATAGGAAACTGCAACACACCATCTGGCAAAGAAGAGGTGCCGAAAAATCAACATGGAGCAATAAGGTACTAGGCATGGCAGCTAGTTAAGGCAAACCTAGCGGCGGGAACAGGGGAGAAAGAAAGTAAGCGAAAGAAAAGTGGGGCCTGAGAGAAAATAAGTGTAGGTTTAAGCGAACCTAACGCGATCAACGAAAAAGAAAAACTTATAGGGACAAGACCATATGTGCGAGATAAAGACAAAACTCTTAGCGAAGAGATTAAGCAATCAGAGACGTCGAGTACAAGCGCAGCCGAACCGTGTTGACTACAGACGAATCGACGCGCGTAGAGCGAACAGTTTAACACGAGAACATATATCGAGAGAGAGGACGCATACAATGTATCACAAGGCGTACAGACACGAGAACGGCTAAAGAAAGGCTCGGATCTAAACGAAAAAATTGACGCAACACTTGATGACTTGATTAATAATTTTCAAATAAAGGTGAAACTGGACATGAAACGCCAAGATTTTAGAGGAAAGGTAGAAATTCGAATTGTCGCGTAGAAAA
The DNA here is from genome assembly GCA_030522625.1 of Copidosoma aretas. Classification (NCBI taxonomy): domain Eukaryota; kingdom Metazoa; phylum Arthropoda; class Insecta; order Hymenoptera; family Encyrtidae; genus Copidosoma; species Copidosoma aretas. The sequence continues at coordinate 28,556 of JAPYYV010000940.1, forward strand.
CTGATAGTACCACAGATCAGCAAAAAAACAAGCATCTAAGGAATACAGTTAATGACCTACAGTCAACTAATCAGTTAAATAAAGAGATCGAATCAGGCACCGAAGTTGACCCAAATGCTGATAATAATACCCCACAAACAGAACCAATAGAAAATCACAAACAAATTAGAAAAGAAACGACAATAATACTTATGTCGACTGTAAATGATGAAATAAGACAAATATTTATATTAGTCTTACAGTCAAATTAATGAACAAATATTAATACTATTCTTTTA